>JASCZW010016893.1:0-17910 GCA_034211315.2 Aedes japonicus | reverse complement strand
GGGGAGAACAGTACAAAATGCACTGGTGGGGTAGAATGACCCACTCAATAAATATGCTCAAATCTTTAAAACTATAGATTTAATGGAATTATATTTTATCAAATTTTAAATACAACAGCATAACTCATAATTTGGTAGTAGGCTAAGGCACTATATACACCAAATATGATCAAAATTGAAAAAATTGTCCCGACTGTTACTCACATGTAAATAATAGTGTTATTCAAATAAGCTTTTAACAAGCGTTAATTTCCATGGTTTATAATAAATCCACTTCACATATATCGCACACAACAAAACATCAAGATAGTGTCAAAACTTCACTTTAATTCCATGTATTTTCAGAAAATTTAGACAAAAGCATGCGAAACTAAAACTGGGGCAGAACGCACTGTGTCGTTATGTATACGTCTACACGCTAAGAAAAAAATACTCAGTGGAGCGGTTAAATGTATGAAGCCAATGTTGGTTATAAAAAACTTACTTCTGGTAAAATTCTACTCAAAAGTAAGTAATTTGAACCCAATGGTAGATAAACACAAATAAACCCAACGTGCTACCTACATATAACTGCTCCTTTGGGTACTTTTTTCTAAGCGTGTATATAATGAGGAGTTGGCAACATATCACAACGTTTTGCGCAACGTCTTTATTCTATAGCCATTGGCTGCTTGACAACCAAACAGAGCTAAGAGGACGTGGCGATATGTTGCAACTTTACACCTCTAATGAGTAACTTTTTATAGCTGTGTTTTTACTTTTTACAAGCGGTGCATGCTACCCCATTAATGTGGTGCATAATATACCAGTGCACTATGGTACGAATGGACAAATTTCGCGACAAAAATCGATAACTCGAAAACCATTAACTTTTTTTTATGAAAATGTTTATATTTTTATATAAATCCATCTCCTTTTTTTAATGAAAAAAATATATCACAGACAAACAGACATAACATATCGAACATTTGACACTACAAATCATCGTCACTAACACACCTGCGCGTTCTGTTCAGCACACTGTGATGGATGATTAAGCTAAATAGATGGCGGTAGTGTGTTAACGTTAAACGTAAGAAAATCGAGTATACGCGCTATCTGTGGCGATATTACCAACTAAGAAACATTTGAAGTGGATGTTCAATGCGTAATCGATGAAAGAAACTGCAAGTGTTATGTATGTTTGTCTGTGTTAACACATTCACATTTGTTTACTTACATTTATTTACATCATTTTATGTACATTTTTCTAATTATGTTTATGTATTTACATATGCAAAGTTTCATTAAATTAAAATATCTACAATTCTGAACAAGCGAAAAAACCCTCTAAATCATATGAATAAAAAGTTGAAAATTTTATTATCAGTATAAAAGGACCAACCTAGTCACCACCCCAAATCAAAAGATAGATCTTATATTTTAAATTAAATCTCCAGAAGACATCATCTGTCTAAAGTTAATGGTTTTTGAGTTATCGATTTTTGTCGCGAAATTTGTTCATTCGTACCATAGTGCAGTGTTGTGGTGCGTCTTAACCCAATTTTAGGGTGCATATTGAGCAATAAAACGGGCGTTTTACCCTGAAGTCGTCGTGGCATCATATTGGAAAAGGTTTAAAATATCACGAAAAACCATCGTTTAGAATTAAAATCACATTTGATCTACAACGAAAACATCGTAATGCACCATACTCAATAACTTATTCCTATATTTCAGCTTCAATTACCTAGAAATTCACGATATTGCTTAAACGGTGCATTATGTACCATCCTCCCCTACCCCGGTGTATTTGCAAGTGAAATTAGTGTTAATGAAAAGATGGATGAAGAGATGAAGGCTTGGATAGAATGGCGATGAGTAAAGTCAATGGGTGATTCATTAGATGTTGAATATGGAAGGCAAGTGAAATCTTCCACGTCAGTCTGGTGGATGTCTTTGTGGAAAGCTTTTGAATCGAGTGTTCCGAAACTGTTCTCGATGTATTCGGTGATTATTTTTGTACATCGTGAATAATAGAAAACTCTTAAGTGTTTCTGTTGTTTTGTCTTGAAATGCATAGTTAAAGTTATTAGTTTTCACTGTTGAAGTATTTTGATTGATTTGATTTTGCCATTCGTTCTGTATTGCGTGATACAAAAACATACTTTTTATGGTGTTAAAATCAAAGTTTATAACGGGTGTCTGCTTTCTTCTTTCATGGTTTTTTAACTTAATAACTTCCTTAGTTATTCAAACGGCTATAGCAAATCACTGCCATTTTCTGATCAGTGTAGGTTTGGTAGATCCGGGTGTTCTGGCTCTTCCTGACAGTGCATCCAAAGAATAGTATTCAACAAACTTGGTTATGAGGGATTTTACACTCGCGCAAATGTCGCATAGTTACTTCCTTTTCACATAGCCATGTTTCCAAAACCTTAACTTCAAGTCTTTTTCAATGCGCGACATTTCGACAACGAAGAATTTAAACCGTGCGAACAAGTGAAACAAACGAAAGATGACAGTCAAACGCGCCGCATGCTATGATTACAACACATTAAAATCATCACTAATACACGCGTAGTCAGCAACATGTACTTCCAAGCATGTTTGGAAATGTGTTCAATCACTCCAAAAGTGTTTTTGCAGCAATCAAGTAAATTTGTACTGGGTTCTTGGCCATTGTGGAAATGATGGAAACAGAGATAGCCGATGAATTAGCAAGACTCGGATGGTCTCATCAGTTCATAGGATCTCCTGTTCAGGGGATATGTAGTGTCTGCAACTAGCAAACAACAAGTCGTTGACGATGATCTCGAAGACTTTTGGGCAGGCACAGAGCGATGTGATTCCTCGATAATTGTCGGCATTTTGTTTATCTCCTTTCTTGAAAATCAGGAACATGAACGAAGATTTCTAACGTGTTGGATATTTTCCCTGGCGTAACGAGGTATTGAATAGCTTCAAAAGAGGAATCGTAAACACTGCAGAGATTGCTTTAGTACACGTGAAGGAATTCCGTCAGGTCCTGACACGGTTGAAAGGTTCAGCTTCCGGATTGCGGATCCAACGAGGTCCAATGTAATCGCAAGAATATTGAAGTCGAACGCGGGAGTATCTCTGAGTGCTTCGCTGACTTGCTCCAATCCTGGCATGGTGTTATTGAATGCACTTTTAAAGTGCTCAGTAAGGTGATCTCATTTGTCCACTGGTGTGTTAACGATTCTGTAACCAAGATGAATTTCAATCGGTAGCCCATTAACATTCCTTTTTGTGCTCACAAATGACCAGAACAACTTTGGGTTGCGCCGATGGTTATATTGGCTTCGTTTTGAATAATTCTTGTAAAGAAGACGATTGTAAATTCGGTAATGGGTAGAAGCACTAGTCTTCGTCACCCCAATTTTTTTTCGAAAATCTTGATTATATTTACAGGTTTTCCCTATCACAACTATTTTTTTGCATAAATACCTTCTAAATGTATTAATTTTCAATATCCATAGTGAATATGGACTGAATACAACACAAAAAAACTAAAAAAATAATGATATTCTGAATCACACTATGTTTTAATTTTCGTCCCCCCAAATTTAATTTTATATTTATTAGTTTTTGAAATCTATAGAAAGACTGAATACTACAGATGAGGTATTATCCATAAATGACTTAATGCTTTTAAAGGAGAGTAGACGTTTTTAGAGATAAATGAGAACAAAACATGCAAATGTTCTATTCAAAATGTACGAAAATATCATGTATCATTACCAGTAAAAGTGCTTTCACAATTTACGAATAATTTATGACCTATGTAAGATGAAACAATCGTTTATCAGATTTATAGCAAGCAAAGACATACAAACACAAAACATCTGAAATACCTCATGGAGTGACTAGTAAAAAAGAAATGAAATGATTTTAGCGGTGTACTTTTTATTGAATCTTGCATTTAAAAAAAATTCATTTAAACAATTTGAACTTTTAGTCGAATTATATTCGAATCACGAATACAAGCCGTTCGGTACTTCATTTCCGTTTGGCCACTTTTCCTTATTTCTCTTATTTTGCACAGACGTTTCAGTTCATGTTTCCTTTGGCTCTTTCTGTAGAGCAGCCTTATGTCCTTTATTTGCAATTTCTCTCTTTGTTTCGATTTCATGTCAATGGTACCTTCGTCAATTCAAATCATGATCCGTTTGATTTTGAGTTTCTTTTTCGGTGCTTTTTCTTGATTTTCCTTCTGCTTTCGCTGTTCTGTTTTCAGTAATTTTAGTTTTGTCTTTTCCTGTTTCGCTTGCTCGAGAGCTACCTTGCGCTCTTCTCTAGCAATTTTTCGCTTTTCCTTCTCCTCTTCCAAACGATTTTTCTCATCTGCCTTTCGTTGAAATTCTTCGATGAATTCATCAGACGTGAGAACATGGTATCGCTTCGATTTATATTCGCGAGTAGCCGATCGTTTAGGCGTGGGTGGCACATTCAGAAACTCCTTTAAAGGCCTTGCAGATGTTTCTGAAACAGCAGATTTTGTTCCATCATCGCATTGCACTTCCTCCAAAAAAATGTTTGATTCCTCTTGAACTTCAGTAGACACATCGACTGCTTTTGCTGCCGAACTGGACGATGCGATGCCCTCCTCCGGTTCCAAAGAAAAGTCTGTTTCATATGTCGCAATATCAATCTCACCATGCACTTCAGCAGCAACAAGGGTAACTTCCGTGGTTGAACCATAGTCAAAGCTACAGAAAACTTCGTTTTCATTCGTTTTTTCTGAAACTGATTGAACAATTTCAGGATAGGTTGATTGTAATGCTGTGTAAATGTGATGCAAAACCTGTTCTTCGTCGTTTTCAAAGCATACGAAATCACCCTTGAATTTTTTTAATTCTTGCATTGCCAATATATTCAGCACACCTTTTAAGTGTGCCTTTGGCTTCCTGAAGCTCCTTCTCAGATTCGCTTACTTCTTGCATTTCTGGATCTGCATCAATGGGTACCGATGGATCTGTAGATTTTCCCAAGCACTTATCGAAGTTGATAGCATTGTAATCCCAAGGAAACAGTCCGGAAGCTCTGAAACCGTTCTTTATGGTTTTCACTGTCAAACACTCGCGCAAGCAATCTTGAAGGACTGGTGCGAAAGTGTGAGTGGTAACCACAGCATGAGGATTATCACGTCGCAAGCGTTCGACAGATTTTGTCCATCCATTCTTCAGCGGTTTGAACGCAGCGACATCTGCCGGCTGCATAATCCTGGTAACATTGGGATACAAGGCGATCAGTATGATACCCATCTCACGGCACATTATAGATGTCTCGATATTAATGTGACTACTGTGTCCATCGACCAAAAAAATCACCGGCTTCTTTATGTTATTCTGCTCGAAATGTGGGTTAAGAACGTTCCTTATGTAATCACGGAAACATCCGTGAACCATCCATCCACTATCGGATTTCGCTATGCCCCATTTCTTAGGAACAGACTCAGCCACCGATTTTGGAATTGTTTTATACGGGTAGATTATAGTTGAAGGAATCGTTTCGCCGGATTGCTTGCATGTCGAAAATCCAATCCACAATCTCTTTTTCCTCCTCCAGTGTCAATACTGTTTCCGGGCCAACACGGATGTGTTCCTGGTTCTTCTTCGTAAGACGTGAGCGAATGGTGGAACGGGGAATTCCATAATGCTCTGAGGCCTTCTTGATGCTCATTTCACGGCTTTTGATCTTCGAAACGGCGGCGGAGAGTTCCTGTGGTGTGTAATTTTCTCCATACTTTCTTGTTTTCTGATATAAAATACATGATAAATCACTAGTTTAGCAAAAAACCAACCGTATGAATATAGAAACTTACTTGAATATTCATTACTGCAACGATAAACGTCAGTAAAGCAGCAGCAAAATCTATTTAGGTGAGTTTTCTCTCAGCACTTGTTTTGATTTTTGACAGCTTCGACAAGGGGGCCGAAAATTAAAACACACTGGACCAAAAGAACTCAATATGGGGTTTCGCCAGGGGCGAAGTTTAGAAACGTACAAATATGTGTTCTAATTTTCGCCACTTCTTAAAATCACTAAAAATCAATCAAAATAACTTCAGTTACTGCGTATATCAATAATTTTGATAGTTTTAAATGTTTCTAATAAACTCCAAAAAAAAAAAAAAAAAATAAGAAATATAATATTTACATGTTTTTCCCAGCGTTCAATAATCAGCTTGATTTTCATTGCATAGAGAAAAAAGCTCTTCATGTGTACGGCTGTAAAAAAAATTTAATTTTATCAATGAAATTGATTTTTTCAATGTATCTGACCTTTATATTTTGTTACTCTGAGTTTTTACTTTTCTGTTTAGCATAATTAAGTAGAATCGATCATTATTTGAAATAATCACTGTATGTTTCATAAGAGGGGGGTGGGGTGAAGACTAGTGCTCCTACCCTACTAGCTGTCGAGAAAATTCGCTTGGTGGATTGATTTAGAGTTTTGCAGTACTTACGAAGAGTCTTCGATCTCACACGTTTCAGGTACCGTAAATTAGCATTAGACCAAGGTGGTTTACTAGCAGGTCTCCTCAGCGGAACAAAATCTGATACAGTCCGAGGCACTACCTCGTCAAAAAAATCAACCGCTTCATCGATAGTGGAGCACGAGTTAAGGAACTGCCAATTGACTTGAGACAAAAATTGGCTCATAGCTGCAACATCAGTTCTACGGAAATTCAGGCCATGTGGATCAACGATGTTATCGAAGGTTATAGGTACTGATAGATCGGAGCTTCGACAACAGCACATTCCATTACGGCAGCTTCATTTGCCAACACAAGTTAAAGGAAACTAGAGTAACGATTTATCGTTGTAATTTATTTGCGTTAAATTGTGAAGGCTAAATTCATCCATCAAAGCACAGCAGACGGGTGGCATATGCGAACGAAGAACGTCAACTGTGGGATGACCTGGTTGTAATCGCCAAATAGTAAAGCGTAGTCGTTGTGATCTAAACGGGATCACACCAATCACCAATCGAACTGATATGGTTCTCAATGCTGCTTAAATCAGATTTCCAATCGGGAGGTAAGTACATGGCGCCGATACTTCACTTCCTGTGTGGAGTTGTTATCTGGACCCAGAACTGTTCGAGCGAAGGGTTAATAGGAGTGGGATCCAGGCAACTGTGAAGTCTTTGGAAAACTGCGATCAAGGCACCACCAACACGAGATTTTTTGCTATTTATGCGATTACGATCATTTCGAAAAACTGTGAACTGATCTCCAAATAGTTGAGCGGAATGAATTTGATCATCGAGCCAGGTTTCGGTTAGAACTATCACGTCGAAGTTGGACTCGAAGGCAGCTAAGAAAAATTTGTCTATTTTCCTTCGGAGACCACGAACATTCTGGTAATACGCCAGTGTTCCGTGAAGCAAAGCAAGCGTACAATCAGAGTGACGCCTGAATCGAAGGGCGCATCAGGTCTAGCTGGGTAAATAATGGAGTCATACTTGCCTGAAGAAGTTTTGGAAGACCCTCTCCCCACTCCCACACGTAGGCCCGGGACGAGTCTCGCTTGCGGGAATGGCTCGACTACGGTGAGGGGATCGAGGGCTTCCACAATACTATTCTTGTGCGTCTCAGCATTCGGCTAACAGCAAGTTGTTTCTTGAGGTGCTGTTTTCAAACTCCCTTGAAATAAGCTGGAATCGAAGAGCGAATCAGGTCTTGTCGGGCTAGTCAGAAAGTCGTACTTGCCTGTAGTTGCGTTTAGGAAGACCCTTTCTCCACACCCACACGTAGGGCCGGGACGGCTGTAAGTCGCTGGCGGAAATGGCTCGACTACGATGGGGGGCTCGAGGGCTTCCATAGTGCTGAGGTCCGTGCGTCCCGGTGTTTGGATTAAAAACCATGCGTGTAAAGGTGCGTTCAAAAACGGTGGAAATATGCTGGAATCAGAAGAGCGAATCGAGGTCGTGTCGGACTAACAGCAAATCATACATGCCTGCAGTAGCGTTTTTGAAGACCCTCTCCCCACACCCACACGTAGGATTGGGTAGCCGCAGGGTTCGTTTTGGTCAACGATAAAATGTCAAGTGAAATATTTAAAAATTAGTACCGATATCCGATTTGAACCGATTTAAACCAACAGTAGGGATGCTATTGGGGCCACTCACAAAGTATGATTGTGGTTTTTCATTGGGAAAACAAATTGATTTTTAAGAATGCTAACAAACAAGGTTATGCAACCGATCGGGCTCTCCCCCCTTGCCTATCCTGCATGGGGTAGTATGACGAAGGGTTATGTGCCTGATCGTATACTACCGTTCAAATGCCCTCCGCTCGTTTTTAATTTTGTATTCTTTCAATTTTCAAAGCCTGCCGTTACTCTATACGGATCTATCAATACACTTTCTCTTCATGTCTATTTGTTCTAGCAATAAAATTACTGTCCGCTCCTAGCGCTTCGTATGGAGATGATAAATTATCTGCTTCTGCTAACTTCATCAAAGATCGTTACTTCCGCGCTGGGGAGAATACAAAAAATAACAATCAAAAACATGGTTATCGGTTTGAACCTGAAATAAAAGATAATTCTTTTATCTAGGTGTATACACCCCTTAAATCAAATTTGTTAACACAAAAATAAAGTACTCAAAAAATGTAGAAACATTGTACGAAACATAAATGTATGTTTCGTCGCAAATACCCATGTCCCACTTTTTTTCTATTTCGTCCCACTGTGCGGCGGCGAGACAAGAAAATGGACGGCTCCTCTTCCACGTGGCGGTGGCTGTTCAGACGATCGGTCAATGACTTTATTTCCCTGGCTGCTGTACTTATAGAACTTTGGCGGATCTGGGTTGTACAGTGGATCGATCGTGTATTTTCGTTCCTCATGCTCTTCCAAGAAAATTTCAATTTTCCGATTACCTTCGCTCGACCCATAGCATGAGCTAGCTCTTCGGTAGTTAAATTTCCTTCGAAATCACAAATATCAGCAATAATTTTCAGGATCATTTGTTTTGTCAGGAGCCATTTCCATTGCCGATTACATTTGAAGTTTTTGCACTTTCACTCGTGACAAATTCTTAAACAAAAATCTCACTTCATAAATTTACGAAAAAAAACGCGACAGCGAAGGAAAACTCATCAACTTGTAAGCAGTGGCTACTACGGTCTCTGTTACCTTATCGTCATACACAAAGAGATAAATTGTTAACATTATAAAACGTATTGTGAAGTTGTAGGAAATGTTGCTTACGCCACTTGGCTTTTGTTTGTAAAGTTGGATATTTTTGACAGCTTGACAATTTCAACATTCAAGTATTCCTTTATTTTAATGCCACAAGGCTCGCTTTACCAAGATAATCATGATCCGAATTGCACAACATGTTTATATTACATAACTACAAATTTATGATCTATCAACATGTTTACGAAAAACGATTTAAAAATGATTCGAACAATTATGGCCGATTACGACCTATTACCCGATTGAGTACCTCCACCCGCAAGAGCTCTTGCCTCTGCATATCTCGAGCCATTTCAACTTTTAATCTTAATGCGTTTTTCATTAATTGCACGTCTTATTAAACAAGCTTTATCAACTTTTGTTTTTATCTGCATAGGTATTACGACAACTTCCCACGTCAAGTTCGCTTTCGCTTCTTTTGCTACCGGCGCGGCGAGATGTTTTTTTTTTTTGTAGCTAGTGACCAAGCAACCCGTTCTGCGCGGTAAGCTGTTTAATTATCCTTCCTCGTTTTGCAATACTTGCCTGGTTACCGTTGCTCCGTTTGGTACTAATGCCCGTGCGATCACAAGATGATAGTGAAAGTCAACGATACCGACCATTTGGCAAACAAGTTATCCGCCAGCAACCAACAGTTGAGATGATTTGAACTCCACTGCCGCAAACAGGTAGGTAGGTTGGTGCCATCTTCCGTGATTACACCTGCTGCGGGAGTACCGGTTTGTTGAAGAGTTTGTTTTCTTGAACTGGACTATGACGACGACAGCATAAACAACCACCACGCGATGAAGTTCAAAGAAAGAAAAATCCAATCAAGCAAAACTCGTACTTCAACTCGCTAGTTGAATCCATAAACATGGCCCAGATTGACGCTTACCTAGAAAGAGAGAAAGAGAGCTCTACCGGATCGATCTTCTTTCGAGTCAAGTGGAATATCATTCCCCGAAAGTGGGTCTGAGACGAGGTCATACGTATGCATGACAAACAGGTAGGAAGATCCTCAGCATAAACGAAAATGAAATGGAAGTGCTGTCGGTGTGCCCTGCCTGAAATAAGGATGCAACAATGTTATGCTGCCGCCGTTCTTCCCTAGCAAGACTTGAAAGGCGTTTCCGATAAGACTGCGCTTGCTTTCGTGTTCTATTCATGAGAGTTGAAAGTGCATACTGCTGCAGCTTAGCGGCGAGATGCACCTACAAATGAAACTTTATATGAGCATGTGTACATCTGCCCTGACATGGGTTGTATATTTTTCTCCACTGAAATCTCACACCATATCAGCGCCGTGGAAGGGAATGCAGCAAATACCCGCTGTCTTCGTTTTTTTGTCATTTGTTCCCACTTCCAAGGAATGCTATTCAAATTCTGTGTCTTCTTACTAGCATAATATATTGTACGATAGGATGCGCACAGGCGGATTCAGGTTTGGTTCATCGAGGTGGCATGTAGTTTCGGGACATACTTTCTTCCAATGAAAATTTACGAAAGTAGACTGTGTTTTTGATCAACATAGCAAACCGTATAATCTCCCTAGCGACGCCATTGACAGATTACAAGAGCTGCGTTCGCCTCTGAATGGGTGGGAATGCTTCCCAACCAAGAAAGAGAAATATAATACTCAAGTGTCGAATCGTTATTGGAACACTGACAATTTATCGATACTTTCCACTGGTGGCTTCCTTTTCCCTTTGCTGAGATTTTTCTAATCTTCTCTTTTCCCTACCTCTGAAATCGATCCCCGAAACGTTGTTGAATTAAGTGGAGCGATTTGTTGTTCACCACCTACCAATCCGTTAAGCGTAAATCGCTCAACATGCTAGTTACATAGTTTTTCGATTTTTTCTTTCAAAATGATATCTTCCCATTCTTTAAAAAGCCAACAACAAGTGGGGCATAATTTCATTTTAATATTTTTCCAATTTACATTTATTACCGCATGCCGGAGGAGGAACGTGCTGGAACTTCTCAAGGAGACCTCTCCGATTCAAGTTCTAAACGCTACCGAAGATTCTCCTGGCTTGCTGTGATTCCACAGAAATGACCAACAGCAGCAGCAGTGGGAATATTTTAATGGCGAAATAGCCCATCATTAACATACAAATCTGAAGCCATAATTTTGCGCGAGGACCTTCCCTCCCATCCTTCTGCAAAAATTTGCCAGGAAATTTTCGAAAAGGAAGCGTTTGGCAATGCAGCGTACAAACAACAAGGCTGCAATTCCGAAACATCCACCGCCCAAACGAAACAAACGGAAAAAAAGAACTCATTTATATTCCACATCGTCTAGACATAAATCGCTTTCGCCGCATTAAGACACGAGACTCTTTCCGGCTTTGGAATCTTTGAATTTTTGTTTCGTTTCGTATCCCGGTAGGTTTACTGTTTTGCTGTTTTTGTTTTGTGGAATCCGAAGAAGATACGGCAAAACTAGCGGGAAGGAGTTTCTGAAGGATTCTTTGCAGCGGATAAAGGGTGCTTGATAGAGGTAAATAATTTTTTGGCTATTGCGTGACTTTTTACTTCCACTTTTTCTTGTTTGTTTTTTTTGTTACCGTCGCAAATTAAGAAACTTTCGTGTCGCGAAAGAGTTGTGCTCATTTTGGAGATCATGGAAAAAATTAACCATTTTTGCTCAAGGTAAATCTTGCATCTCATAATTGTACATGATATTTTTTTTGTTTTGGTTGTATTGCTTCAAATGGTGAGTAGACCAGCTCAAGGAGGGTGCTGCCGACCTCCGGTCGTCACTAGTTCCTTCCTCAAGCCACCACAAGTCATATATTCATAAAACACTGCCCGCTGATTGGGCCTGTTCATAAACCACATAGGCTAATTTTTGAAAATTTCAGACCATCCTCCTCCCTCGTACACTGTTGTCCATACATTCTTTTTAAATTGTGTATGGAGCGTAGACTCCATACACAGACCCCCCTCCCCTCAGAAAAGTCTACGTGGTTTAAGAATAGCCCCAAACATGGTGACGCTGGTTCGCGTTGCCTGAGCAATATTGTCAATTTGACAATTACACAGTGAGAAGGTACAGGAAGGCGAGAAGGTATGACAAGATATCTTCTTGCTTTGTTAGCGTTTCAAGCTAACAAAACCGCGTCATTTCAAAATACGACGTAAAAAAACCGCGTTATTTAAAAAAACGACGTAAAAAAACGCGTTATTTCAAAAAACAACGTAAAAAAAGTCAAGGAAATACAATTTACACTTCATATTCATATTGAAAGGATATGGTTATAAAAATGTATTGGTGGTGGAAAAACATAGTTCCAGTAATATTGGCCACCGAGAATCTGCTAAAAATGGATAGAGGTTGTTAATTTCGACTCTCGGAATAACCCTCAATGTATGTTGTTTGTCGTCGTTTGACTATGTTATATTAGTTCCACATTGCGTTTAAATCCAAGCTAAAACAGGCGCAAGCAACGAAATTGTTTGCAACTTTTCATGTGCCATACAACAATATTGACAATCTTTCATACAACAGGCTGGATTCAGGCGTTATCTGGCTTAAATTTACATGAAATATCCCATTATATTCTGGCAAATCAAGCATTCCCTTTATGTGCATTAGATAACGCAAAAAATTCAATGTTTCTTTTTATCTGTGTATATTTTACATTCTCAACAACTTTACTGAGAACGGCAACTCTCTAAAGCTTCATTTGGAAAAGATATTTCACTACGCGGTCCGTTATTTCAAAAAACGACGGAAGAAAACCGCGTTATTTAAAAAAAAAACAATGTAAAAATAGTCAAGTCACAATATACGTGAAAAAAAATTGATTGTTGGTGTTGATTGTACATTTCCCAATTTAGCCTCTGAACAGACGATATGGGTTTAAAAATTCGTGAAATTTCAGTAGGATGTTTGTCAATTTTTTGTGATCATTTGATGATTTGTCCCTGAACCAGCCATTCCGGAACAGGTTCTCGTAAGGCCTCGAGTGGCCATAAACATTTTCTGAAGTAAATCCTTACAATATGGGTATCAAAATTCATGAATTTTCTTCAGTAGGTTATTTGTCAACGTTTCGTGACCATTTGATGATTTTTCCCCGGACTGATTTTTCCGGAACAGGTTCCCGTGGGGCTTTGAGTGGCCAGAAAAATTTCAGAAGGAAATTCTGGCAATATGGCTATTAAAATTCATTAAATTTCGTCAGTAGGATATTTGTCAACGTTTTAAGGCCATTTTATTATTTGTTCCTGGAATGTTTATTTCGGAACAGTTTCATGTGAGGCCATAAACATATTCAGAAGGAAGCACTGGCATTATGAGTATCAAAATTCATGACTTTTTTTTCAGTAGGATATATCTCAACGTTTTGTGAACATCTTATGATTTGTCCTTGGAGCGGTCATTCCGGAACAGGTTCCCGTATGGCTTCGATTGGCCATAAACATTTTTAGAAGAAAGCTCTGGCAATATGAGTATCAAAATTTATGAAATTTCTTAAGTAGGATATTCTCAACGTTTTACGGACATCTGACGACTTATCAACGTAACGGTCATCCTAGTACAGTTTCCCGTAAGACCAACCATTGCCAAGGTTTCACGGGAATGATTTGGAACAGATATGATAATGTCAAAAGACGATGCATGACATACTGAGAAACTTTGCCGAGGACGGCAAATCTCTAGTGCTTAATTTAGAAAAGATAGACTGCAGCGCCATCTCTGCGGCATGGTGTGGAACTAATATGATAATGTCAAAAGACGACACACTGAGAAATTTTGCGAAGACAAAAACTCTCTATAACTACTCTGGACTGCTTTGCTCACACATTGAATTAACAACCTCTATCCATTTTTAGCAGATTCCCGGTGGCCAATGTTGCTGGAACCATGTTTTTCCACCACCAATACATTTTTATGACCATATCCTTTCAATATGAATATGAAATATAATTTTTATTTCCTTGACTTTTTTTACGTCTTTTTTTGAAATAACGCGGTTTTTTTTACGAGGACCTGTACATGTACGAATCCTTGTTGTATCATGAATAGTACTATATTCATGATATATACTATAAAGCAATCTAAGTCCTTTCTTGACCATTATTTTAGCCGGTCTCCCACTACCACTCCTACGAACATTCTCGGTTTTAAAATGGTTGACAGTGAACTTTTTCCCGTGATTTATGTTTGTTTGATAGAACTGTACGATCCACTCGCGTAATGCTTCTTTTTTCGACGGCATTTTGAACACAACTGAACAAGTTGGACCTTTGGAAAAAAAAAAGTTGGAAGTTGGAAAAAAAATGATAACCTACTACTTTTTACAAATGTAAAACTACCGTGTGAGATCACGGATGATCTGGTGTGGAGATCTGGCACGGGACTCTCTGAACCTAGCCGGGGTTGATGTTTTCCGTTCTACCAACACCTGAGGACTAGCCAGGCGATGGATCTCGGGGTTTCTAGTCCTCGGGGGACTGTTCAGAATGATTCTCAGGAGATTATTTTGAATGATCTGTAGTTAAGCATGGTGGAACTTGGCGCATGACTCCCAGACTGGCAAAGCGTATCCAATTACTGGTAAGACGATTTGCTTGTGAATGGCAAGCTTATTTTTAAGGGATAGGGAGGACTTTCTGAAATAGAAGAATTTTGTGGATATTTGGTTAACGAGGTATCTAAATAGCTATTTGCTATCAAGGGTAAGACCTAGATAAACTACTTCACTCGACCATTCGATGGGAGTACTACCGAGGAAGACTTTCACATTACCAGGCGGAACAAGCCGATGTGATTTTTAGTGTGGAAACAGAATGGTCTGTGTTATTGCAGCATTGATACAAACCTTCCAGTTGTTGAAATAGTCGGACAGAACATTCAGGCCTTCCTGGAGTTTACGTGTCAGAGTGTCATCTGCGAACATAGACAAAATACCACCAGGGCGTGAAGATGTTGAATAATATGGGATCTAGGAGGCTCCCCTGGGGGACTCCAGCGTCAACATTGAACACATCGAATTAGGAACCACTCAGGAAGACCTGGACATTTCTATCCGCTAGGTAATTTTTGTTGATTTTCAAGAGGAAGCTCGGGAAGTTGGATCGATGCAGCTTATACACTAGACCATCATGCCAGGCATTGACGAACGCCTTCTCGACGTCCAACCTCGAACCTCTCCTAAATCCGAACTGCTCTGGGAGGAATACGTTATTTTGGTTTGAGAAGTCCGGCAAACGGCTGAGGATCAGCTTTTCGGATAGCTTCGAGATGGAGGATAGTAAGCTGATGGGGCGATAGCTTTTTGCGCTGTTAGGGTCTTCGCCAGGCTTATGGATTGGGATAACTTTAGCTAACTTCCAACGAGACGGGAGATAGCCAAGCTCCAAGCATTTGTTGAAGACCGCGTCCAGGTGGACAAAAAAAGGCAATGCTTAAGTTTTTCAACTCAAGGTTGAGTACTTCATCGACACCTGCACCTGATGGTTGCTATCACCTCATCAGCAGTGAACAAGTTGGAGCAAAACAAAACATGCGATTATGCTAGGGAGACAGAGTGCATTGATTCACACAATCTCTCTTTTCTCTGTGCACGTTTGTGGTTTGGTATGAGAGAGTTAAAATCATTCTCATTTTTTAGTTATACCCCGTTACTCCAACCATCATAATGAATTTGACGCGCCTTTCTCATATATATCATCTAGTGGAAAGTTTATCTCAAATGAACATTTTGTTATTTATTTTATTAAGAAGACTCTCTTATTCGCACAGGTTTCGCGTAAGTTTCTCAGCCTACGGGACTGCCCAATCCTTTTGGCCCTTTATACAGCCGTATAGTAACAGTATGTAACGATAACAAAGCATGATCTTTCTGTTAAGTGGAATCGCCTGCAGGGCAAGACACACGCCATGCTGCTAGCTTTCTAGATTCGTACATACATGCAGCTCGTATAAGACTACTTGTTGTTTTTGGGGTCTCGGATAGCCTATTCAATAAAGGCATGGTATTACCAATCCGGATCCGGTGGACTCAATTCCCGGCTCGGTTGATACAATCTTTCGGGCTGAAAATTTCCGCAATTCCTCTGAGCATAAAGTATCATTGTACTTACCATTATCGTTGGTCGAGAGCTTATCTAATAAACTATCTTTTTGTTTCCGTTGCTACTTGTACCTGCCCAGCAAGCTGAGAGTCACCCATCTGCGGCTTAGTTCCTGAAAGGGACTACAGGTACCGAGCATTTTGTAGATGTTGCAACCATGTTGCAGCAACACATACCTGGAATAAGTTACCTGTCTAGCCCCTTCCAAACAAAAATGTGACCCATTAACCTCCAGCCAGCCACAAGTAATTGGCACCCCACTTTACTAAAATCGAAAAATCTAACATTGTTAATTACAATATTGAATATCGGCAAAGTGTTACACACGCCTGAGCCTAACAAATAAACGAATTGATTAAAAAAAACTGCGATATCTAAACTAATCTAATCTAATACAAACACAGTCAATTCTCGAAAGCATTCTGGAAAAGGATGGACATATTTTCATCATTCTTGTCTGTTTGTTGAATTCCAAAGTAACAATTTTAGTTTTATCACAGCCGTATAAAACTCCTCCGACTTTGCTGATAAAACTACAGTCAAAACTGTTTTGTCTACCAATTATGCCTCTTTTAAAATCAAAACTTGTACAAAGTGGCCCACTCTACATATAGATGGTAGTGAAAACAAGTTAATAAAACCTTTATAAGACCATAAAGATTTTGAAAATATTCTAGTGAAAGATGTTATGGCCACTTGAGAAACTTCATAAAGCCTATTGGCTGCCATGAAAACCAGCATACGGCCAAATGGCCACAGCTGTCACACTGCAATGAGATATCGTGGTTTGTTTTTAGTTGTTCTGCTTTGTTCGATTCGCTGCTCTTCTGATTTATTTAGCATTCAATAATATCTAAGAAAAAAGTTCTAGGGTTACGGGAAATTTTGTTTGCAAGCAAAATATCCAAAACAAATTGAGTTTTTTATATAGCGCATAATGCTCCAAATTATATGCGTATTTAATTTTATGGTGAATATTAGCTCGATTAAAACCGAAAATTATGCGCCTCGGAAATTCTGCAAGTTTACAAAAACAAAATGAAAACAAATATATTCGAGTAATTTATCATGAATTTCCTGAAAATTTATGGAATTCAATAAGGTTATCAAAAAGAATGTCGAAATTGGTTTCCGATTCTACAGTTTATTTGCATTACATGTTAAATTTATTGCACTTTTTCCACATATCAACCGTTTCATATATTTCAATACGGCGATTTGAAAAAATCCCAGTTTTGCCAGAAAGCCACTTTATCTTCGCAAAGACTACTATAAAATTATTTGGCCGTTCAATGCATTTTCTAGAGGCACAATGGTTTTAAAATGCCCTTTCAATTGACCATTAGAAGATAATATGAATGAGTCCGGCATTTCAAAAAAAGTACTTCACGAGTTCATAAAGATAAAATAAAATCTTTGATATGATTAGGTTTTGTACACAGGTTTTTTACAATCTGTGCAGGTTCTCATAAACCTGACTAAAATATGAAACCTATTCGCACATTTTGGTGCCATTATAAAACCAAATTGATTTCTATTGGCTTTTATAAGACTTTAATAAAACTTAATAAAGCTGCATGGATTTGGCAACGTTACTTAGGATTTTCACATCAAAGATGTT
>JASCZW010016892.1:0-17912 GCA_034211315.2 Aedes japonicus | reverse complement strand
CCCGCATTAATCCACCGATGGTGAGACTGAACCCTTCTTACATTTCACCAGAATTACAAACTCAAATGCGGGCAATATTTTCATCAGAAATTCCAAGAACATTCTGAAATATTCAATGTGCCATACATTCAGTTGTTAAAATGAACTATTTGTCAATCCTGAACGTATTGTTCAGGATTGAACAAAAATTAAAATATTACCATTAATAGTCTTTAATGAGCTGTGTATGTTAGTTATATAAAAGGGGAAATTACATAAATATTAGAAATTTCATAAAATCAGTTCATAGAATGAATTATTAGACAAGCCTAAGCGTCAATTTTGATTATCGATATGGATTCAAGATGCTTAATAAGTACATATTCGTTGAAAATAGTAAATGGAGACTTTGTGTAATTTTCGAATATACTCGTTGCAGTTCAAAACCAGAGCCAAAAGATGCTGCTCTTATTCTATAGAGTCGCATAGTGTGGCTAGTCCGCTGTATGTGCTATACAACGCTCCAGATGCGACACAATAGAATGCAAGCGGCATCGATTGGTGTGATTGGTCTTGTTCAGTTTTGCACTGCAACGAGTATATTGTCATCTCACAATTATGTGCTCTCAGGTATTGTTTTGGTCATATCTCCATGAAGCATTATCCAATCATAATGAAATTTTGACCAGTTATTTGGAAATATCATAGCTTTGATTTGGCACCAACGAAACTGAAATCGGTACACAAATAGCTCAGTATGTAATCGGAGACTAAACTGTTTGATTACTATTATAATAGGCCTTCAAGTACTGTTTCGTTCATATTTTTGTAACGAAATGTCCGAATGAAAAAAAAATCAATAGCGTTCTATGGGAATGTTGTAGCTTCCATTTGCCGTTAACAGAACTGAAATCGGTTCACAGATGGCTGAGAAACCGATGTGACATTATTTGTAACGCACACACACACACACACACACACATACACACACACACACACACACACATACATACACACAGACATGTGCTCAGTTCGTCGAGCTGAGTCGAATGGTATATGACACTCGGCCCTGTGGGCCTCGGATAAAAAGTCGAGTTTTCAAGCGATCTTAATACCCTTCTATTGATGTAAGAAGGGTAAAAAGGGAAGTTAACATAATGAAATTTTGAACACTTATTTGGAAATTTTATAACTTTAATTTGGCGTTAACAAAGCTTCAATCCTGAGCTTCAATTTTGATTATCGATATGGATTCAAGATGCTTAAATAAGTACATATTCGTTGAAAATTGTAAATGGAGACTTTGTGTAATTTTCGAATATACTCGTTGCAGTTGAAAACCAGCCACTCGAACCAATCGATGCTGCTCTAATTCTATACAGTAGCATAGTGTGGCTAGTCCGCTGTATGTGCTATACAACGCTCCAGATACGACACAATAGAATGCAAGCGGCATCGATTGGTGTGATTGGTTTTGTTCGGTTTTGCACTGCAACGAGTATATTGTCATCTCACAATTATGTGCTCTCAGGTATTGTTTTGGTCATATCTCCATGAAGAATTATCCAATCATAATGAAATTTTGACCAGTTATTTGGAAATATCATAGCTTTGATTTGACACCAACAAAACTAAAATCGGTACACAAATAGCTCAGTATGTAATCGGAGACTAAACTGTTTGATTACTATTATAATAGGCCTTCAAGTACTGTTTCGTTCATATCTTCGTAACGAAATGTCCGAATGAAAAAATCAATAACGTTCTATGGGAATGTTGTAGCTTCCATTTGCCGTCAACAGAACTGAAATCGGTTCACAAATGGCTGAGAAACCGATGTGACATTATTTGTAACGCACACACACAAAAACACACACACATACACACACACACACACACGCACATACACACACAGACATGTGCTCAGTTCGTCGAGCTGAGTCGAATGGTATATGACACTCGGCCCTGTGGGCCTCGGATAAAAAGTCGAGTTTTCAAGCGATCTTAATACCCTTCTATTGATGTAAGAAGGGTAAAAACGAGGGTGCTAATTCTATACAGGAATATGCTATATCTTGGTATCTTGACCAGAGAGAATGTTTCTGTCTTTGAACTGAACAACATAGTGGAACAAAACCTTTTATTTATTTGTCATCGTCTTCAGCTAAGCTGTACATGTATGTATGTATGTATGTAAGGTAGCCACCATCCCTTCTACGACCTTGTCATGTATGCAGCTCCACTTAATAGCAAGATCAAATTGAGTTACCGGGTTGCATTCACAGTAACACTGTATGAAGGGCCAAAAACGGTGGGGCGGACCCGTAAGCAGAGACACTTACGCGAAACCCGCGGGAACATAAGATTCTCCTTCCAACGATACGATCCAGCAAATCGAATAACCCAATTCGCAATACTCATTAAGCTTTCTACGGGATGGCTTGTTAAGAAGGGCGCGTCACTCTCGCTAAAATTGATGGTCATAAACTCACAGCCTCACAATCGAATCGGTAGGATAAGGAAATGATACTATTTGTTAACTCCTAGACGCCGGTTGTCATACCATTCCATTGTCTAATTCCAGCTTGAGTACTTGAGTACTATATTATGTTGTTTATACCTATCTTATTATTAGTTTGTTTTTATCTATCCTGATTCAAAAACAAGTGTACTTAATATCTACCTCACTTTTTTTTTTCATTCATACCTAACCTACTTATTGTGTAGCAGCGGGTGCTCCGTTTCGTCGGGTTTGATTTTTTTTTTTTTTTTTTATAATCCATTTATTTGACAAGGCTCAAATGCGTTAGCTTTGCGGAGCCGTTATTCTGTGTACATTTAAATTTAGCTTTCTTAATACTAATGTTAGTTGGACGGGCCGAATACTCGCGGCTTGCTCGAGGTTAAGGAATACAATATTTGAATGTTGGATACTTGGAAAAGGATTGAGGGCAAGGAACGAAGGAGAGAACTGTTATTGTTGTAGCTGTAGCACTGTAGGAAGTGCTCTGGATCTCGGAGTGTAAACGAGCTGAAAAGAGACACAAAAAAGGGGTTAAGGGGAGGGGAGGGGGGCACAAAAGGGGAACCACGATGAGGGGGAAGAATTGAAAAAGTACAAGACCAAACGCAACTAAATTTTCAAAGCGATCCGTTTTAGAAAATCGTAGATTAATTTCATGTATTCGAGATCGCGGCAGGCCAGAACGTCTCTAATTGGTTTAGCAGGTTGTTTTCCTCGGGCCCTGAGGGAATCACATAAGTCGGATCTCGCCACATGATATAAGGTGCGTGACCAGACAACATGCTCGATGTCGTGATAACCGTTACCACAAGCACACAAACTGCTATCTGTGAGCTCAATCCTATAGAGATGCGCGTTTAAGGAACAATGGTTGGACATGAGCCTTGACATTACGCGGATAAAATCGCGGCTCATGTTCAACCCTTTGAACCATGATTTTCTCGAAACCTGTGGGAGAATAGAATGTAGCCATCTTCCCAGATCATCGTCATTCCACTTTTGTTGCCAGTTGATGAGAACTTGCTGACGAGCAATTGTAAAAAATTCATTGAAGGCGATTTGTCGCTCGTAAATATCGCCTTCCATAGCGCCCACCTTAGCCAGTGAGTCCGCTTTCTCATTACCCGGTATAGAGCAATGAGAAGGGACCCATGCTAAAGTGATATTGTGTGAGCTGTTGGATAAAGCACTCAGTGACGACCGTATTTCACGCAGGAAATACGTCGAGTACTTCATCGGCCTGATTGAACGAATAGCCTCCAGAGAACTTAGGCTATCCGAAAATATGAAATAATGACCAGGGGGAAGTGAGGCGATCCGCTCTAATGCGTACGATATAGCTGCAAGTTCCGCAACGTATATCGAACAAGGATTCTGGAGCTTGTATGAGGCGCTATGAAGATCGTTGAACACACCAAATCCAGTGGACGCATTGATTTTTGACCCATCTGTGTAAAACTTCATCTCTGATGTAACGTGGCGGTACTTGCTCGCGAAAACCGAAGGTACAATTGTCGAACGATGGGGCTCTGGAATTCCTGAATTTCCTGTCTCATCGTAAGATCGAGTCTCACAGACGAGCAAAAAGGGTCAGGAAAATCCGTCCGATTGGGATTGAACGAGGATGGGCCAATCTCCAGAGTCATGTACTCATAGTACAAGCTCATGAATCGTGTTTGAGGATTTCGCTCAAGCAACTTTTCAAAGTTTTCGATTACCAATGGGTTCAATATTTCGCAACGGATGAGAAACCGGAACGACAATTCCGCGAAACGATCGGTTAACGGAAGTACTCCGGCGAGTACTTCAAGGCTCATAGTATGCGTCGAGTGCATACAGCCTAGAGCGATTCGAAGGCAACGGTATTGAATCCGTTGTAGCTTCAAGATGTGTGTGTTGGCCGCCGATTGGAAACAAAAGCTACCATATTCCAAGACCGACAGGATGGTAGTTTGATATAACCTTATAAGATCTCCCGGATCGGCGCCCCACCAAGTGCCGGTGATGGATCGAAAAAATTGGTTCTTTGTTGGCACTTTTGCTTTAGATACGCAACATGCTTTCCCAAGTGCATTTGGAATCGAACCAGATACCTAAATACTTGAAAGACATGCTATGAGGGATTGTTTTACCCGTGAGTTGAAGCTGGAACTGTGCTGGAAAATGCTTCCTAGAAAAAACAACCATCTCAGTTTTCTCAGGAGAAAAATCGATACCTAGCTTCATTGCCCAAGAAGACAAACTGTCTAGGGTATCTTGCAATGGTTTTTGCAGGTACGATGCATTAGGTCCAACAACGGAGATCACGCCGTCATCTGCAAGCTGCCTTAGCGTGCAATTTTCAGCAAGACATTCATCAATGTCTTGGACATAGAAGTTGTACAGAAGGGGGCTTAAACATGAGCCCTGAGGGAGACCCATGTAGCTAAGTCGTGATGTTGTCGAGTTTCCATGAGAAAAACTCATATTTTTCTCGGACAACAAATTGTTCAAAAAGTTGTTTAAAATTGGTGAAAGCCCACTAGCGTGGAGTTTGTCCGAAAGGACTTCGATGCATACAGAATCAAAAGCCCCCTTGATGTCCAAGAAAACTGAACCCATTTGCTTTTTTTCAGCAAAGGCTAGTTGAATTTCAGTTGAAAGCAACGCCAGGCAGTCGTTCGTTCCTTTGTCTTTGCGGAAACCAAATTGCGTATCTGATAGAAAGCCATTCGTCTCAACCCACTTGTCCAGACGAAGAAGAATCATTTTCTCCAATAACTTCCGAATGCACGATAGCATGGCGATGGGACGGTACGAGTTATAGTCTGGCGCGGGTTTACCGGGTTTCTGAATGGCAATTACTCTCACTTGCCTCCACTCATCCGGAACAACGTTGAGCTCCAGAAACTGATTGAACAAGTTCAACAAGCGCCTCTTCGCGACGTCTGGGAGGTGTTTAAGCAAGTTGAACTTTATTCTATCCATTCCCGGAGCTGAGTTGTTACAAGACAGAAGGGCAATTGAAAATTCTACCATTGAAAATGGAGAGTCCATTTCATTCTTTTTCGACGGAGCATCGCGATCGTTTTTTCGAAACGGTACAAAATCAGGACAAACTTTGCGCGCAAAATCATAAATCCATCTGTTAGAGTACTCCGTGTCTTCGTTGACCGACGATACCACGTTCCGCATTCTCTTTCCGACATTCCAGAGTGTTTTCATGGAAGTTTCTCGCGTTAACCCTTCGACGAACCGACGCCAATAACCGCGCTTTTTGGCTTTGATCAAGCTCTTGAACGTTTTCTCCAGGCCCATAAACCGCTCGTAATATTCGACCGAACCGTGTTTACGAAATAGTTTATACGCAGAGGACTTCTCATTATTCGCGTCGGAACATTCTTTATCCCACCACACTGTGGGAGGACGTTTACGAGTGGTTACACCGGGAACAGGCTTCGTTTGTGCTTGAAGTGCGCAATCGATGATAAGACGCGACAGAAAGGAGTACTCTTCCAGCGGAAGGAGAGTCTCAACCGAATCAACTCCTTCAAGGATCGCGTTCGCGTACTTCTTCCAGTCGATGTTTTTCGTAAGATCGTAGGTGATGTTAATTGGTCGTTGCGTCGATGAACCGTTGGAAATCGAGATTTTGATGGGTAAATGATCACTACCGTAGGGGTCCTGGATTACTTCCCACGAGCAATCCAACGATAGTGTGTTCGAACAAAGTGACAAATCTAGTCTGCTCTCTTTAGCTGGAGGTTTGGCTACGCGTGTTACTTCTCCAGTGTTAATGATGGTCATATTGAAATTGTCGCAAAGGTCGTAAATTATACTTGAGCGGTGGTCGTCGTATAGCTCCCCCATCCTGTACCGTGCGAATTGAAATCCCTAAAATCAGCCGAGGCTCAGGTATTACCGAGCAGATATCCGATAGAGCTCGTCGAGAGACGGCCGTTTTCGGAGGGATGTATACCGAGACAATACTGAGGCTTTTGCCTCGAATATTCACCTGGCATGCGACAATTTCGATTCCCGATACTGATGGCAAATCGATCCTATAAAAGGAGTGAAGCTTGTTGACTCCCAAAAGCACACCTCCATACGAATCTGTCCGATCGAGCCGGATAATGTTGAAATCCTTAAGGGGTAGAATAACGGTTGGAGAAAGCCATGTTTCGCCTGAGAGCAAATGCGTCACATTGTAAGTCGTTCAATAAAACTTTCAAAACATCAAGTTTTGGAAAAATGCTTCTACAGTTCCACTGTAGAATAGATATCATATCCTCCTTTGGTAAATTAGCCATCGAGGGATACGAATGAACCAAGCAAAGGCCACTTAGAAGCTAATCGCTTCAAAAGTGTTTTGAGGATTGGAAGCATCATACTAATGATGTTCCGAAGAGGGTCAGAGATGTTGAACACATCAAGAATGCTATCCACAATGCCAGAAAGTGTGAACATGGCGCCACTCTGTTCTGGTTTTGAAACTGGGACATCTGGGGTTTTAGATGAACCTGGAAGTCGTGGAAAGTCCTTTTCAAAATCGAAAGACTTGAATCCCGGCGGAGGGCCTTTCGGGGCATTTCCGCGACCTCTTGAGTTTTCCAAGGAGGCTTGGAGTCGACACGAGTTGTTTTATTGGGCTGAAGCGGAACATTTTTCGCTCGCTTCCTAGAGGCACCTTTGAAAACAGAAATGACTTCCCTCACCAACCTCTGTGTCAGAGTCGTCCTCATCAACTGGGAGAAGGTTGAACTGGTTGTTGTTGTTGCTGCTTTGGATGATACTGGGAGGAGGGTTAAAAGTCTTCAAGATCTCTGCAAAGGAACGCTGAGAGCGAGCCTTCAGAGACCGTTTAAGTTTTCTCCTTGCTCTTTGTACCTCGGACAGTCGGCAAGAGCATGCAGAGTTCCCGAACAATAAACGCATTTCGGGGAGTAGAACAGGGACCCTCCGTATGCTTTTCTCCACACCGGTCGCAGCGTGGCTTGTTGCCACAGAAGTCGGCCGTGTGACCGAGTTGTTTGCACTTGGTGCAGTGCATTACCTTCGGTACAAACAATCGCACAGGAATTCGAACCCTCCCAATTTTGACGTAATCTGGAAGTGCCGACCCGGAGAAGGTCACACGAAAGGAGTCGGACGGCGTGTACGTTTTTTCGTACCAACAATGTTCGTGGAATGCATTTGGATGCAATCCAGAATTTTTACTGAAGGGAGATTGGGGTTCTTGAAGACACCAACCCCGTTGTTAAGAGAAAGCATCGCGACTCATGCTCGCCTCGTTGACCACTCCCTCTACTTCCACGTCGCGACAGGGTATATATACCCTATACTCTAGGGTAAAAAACTCACAGGCAACAATCTCGTTCGCCTGTCTACGGTCACCAACAGTGACGCGTAGCTTGTCTGGCCGCACCTTTAAAATATCGGTCACGGACGAAAATGCTTGAATAGATCTTTTTGGATCTGATTCACATTCAAAGGTTTCTGTTTGGGCCGGAAAAAACAACCCATGGACCTTTCGAGTCGTCCGGGTATACCTTATGGCGGAGGGCAGCAGTAGATTGTAGAGTCATTTGGATGAGGCTCGGGGCGGGGAAGTGGAGGGGATGGTGGAAGTTTGATCTTCAGGATTGCTCCGGATTTCTTTCTTGACGAAAATGTTTTCATTTCCACATCAGATGGTTCGTCGTCAGTGGAATCAGGAAACGGAATCCCTCCGCCATCACTGATATTATCCATTGTGGGGCAGCAGCCACCGCAACAGATTTCGAAAAAAAACACTCACTTATGCGAGGCAAAAAAACACAAACACACAAAGACAAAGGAAAACGGGATTGAGAGAGAAAAAAACTCTTTGTTGGGTAGGGCAGGAAGGGCAAACGACGAAAGTCAAGGGGAAACAATGGGCAAAAATTTATTGCTACTTAACGGGTTTCATCGATGCAGCTCACACCGCGTGTACGGGAACGTTGATTCTCGCTGATGTGGTGGTGATCGATGTTGATTACTCAGGAGGACTGATGAATCGGTGTGATGAATACGATTGATCGACGAACCAACCGTCGGACTCGCCGGGGATGGCCGCTTCCGCGAAGAGCGCTGTTTTCTAGATGTGCGACTAACTCTAACACTGGTTCACTTGCACACTTACTTTTCGGGAATAGAAAGATTAAAAAACCCGATCGATACGGGAAAAAAAAAACACTTTCCGAAACCGTCTCGCAAACGCACAGGAAACACGACTTATACGGGCAACGCTCGACAGTGACGTCGGGTTTGATGTCGTTTGGGTATTAAGTTGAAGAGCCATGTGTAACCGTTGCCTTGGTCTTTGTTTAGTAGATTTGTGTTCTGTTGTTTGTTTATTTCTAAGCTTTCTGCGACGTCTAATTTCCAGGGTGTAGATGTAGTCCGTAATATTGTGATGTCATTCGTCGTTATGTCGTGATTTTCCGTGAAGATGTGTTCTGCGACTGTTGATTTGAAGTTATGTGAAATTCCTTTCTCGTTCTGTTTAACAGCCTTAGTCACCTCCGCTAGATGCTCCTTGAACCTTGTTGCCAAGGTTCTCTTTGTTTGACCTACATATATTTTGTTGCAGTGTTTACACTTGATTCTGTATACCCCTGCTCTGCCTAAGGTGTCTACTGAATCTTTGGTGGAACCTAACATCGATGCTAATTGGTTGTGCCTACTGGAAAAAACTAAGTCTAAACCAAATTCCCTAAGTCGTGGTTTTAGCTTTTGTGTAATGTCTTTATCGAAGGGGACGGATACACGTTTCAGGGGTTCAGGTGAGTCTGAGAGGGTTGTTTGTGATTTCCTATGAAGATGTCTTTCCTTTTTGTTGATGATCGCTTGAATTGTCCTCTTTTCGTACCCATTGAGTCTGGCAGTTTCGAAGATATATGCTAATTCTTTGGCTTTTCCAGTTTTATTGAGAGAAAGGGTCAACACCCGGTGGATCATGTGGTGGAAAGTGGCCATTTTGTGCTGAAAAGAGTGGTTTGAAGTGTATGGGATGACTCTTTGGGTGTTTGTGGGTTTTCTGAAGATTTCAAACTCTAAAGGAGATGGCGACAATGATTCTCTCTTTACTAGAAGGTCGAGGAATGCAAGTTTACCATCCTTTTCTATTTCATGGGTGAACTTAATGTCTTTGTGAAGATTGTTGATTTCTTGAAAAATCAGGGAGAGATCGTCTTTTTTCACGACGGCGAAGATGTCGTCGACGTATCTCCACCAACGAGTTGGGAGTAATCCTTTCGCTTTTAGGATTGTTTCCAAATTCGCCATAAACAGTTCACAGAGGAATGGGGATAGAGGATTTCCCATAGGGGCTCCTTTTAATTGTTTATAGAATGATCCTCTGAAAGTGAAGTAGTTCTCTTCCATGCAAAGTCGGGTCAGCTTAAGGTACATCCGCACCTTTTGCTTCCATGTTGTGTCATCTCCTTGTTTCAAAAGCCAATCTTCTAGAAGGTTAATTGCGTCCTTGATCGGTACGCTAGTGAAAAGGGCTGTGACGTCGAAAGATACCATTACTTCATTGTCATTTATATGACCTGATGACTGTAGCTGTTGTACAAATTCCTGGGAGTTGCGAACTGAGCTTGTTGGGAATTGCTCGGAGATACCTTGAAATTCTTTTACTAGCCATTTTGCTAGCTTATGGGCTGGAGATCCTACAGATGAAACAATCTCCCTCATTTCGTTTCCGGGTTTGTGGACTTTTGGGAGGTCTTTAATTCTGGGGAGGATGGGGTTTGGTTCACGAAGACGGACTGCTGCATCCCCTAATACTGCTTTACACTCTTTTAGTGTTTTGTCCACGTGTTTCACCATGTTTGGTAGGGGGTCTACCCGAAGCTGCCTATAAGGACCATTACTGATCTTAGAAGCCATCTGCTTGTCGTAGTCCTCCTTATCCATGATGACGACTCTGTTGCCTTTGTCTGCTTTTAGGTAAAAAGCAGGCTTTGACTTCAGCTCCTTAACGATGCGAATTTCCTTCTCGTTGTTGTGTTTTTGTTTCTGTCCGTCCTTAATAATGTTCGAAGTGATAGTCCTGGCTGTGTTTTGTAAGAGATTTTTTTAATAAAAATATTTTACGAAATTTGGGATATCCATGGATAATCTGCAATTGTATAACATATAAAGAATTTTAAACCTTAAATTTCGAAGTGCTGTTTCATTTCCTTGCATCACAATCACTTTTTGTGGTGAGTCTTACAGTTCTTATAATGATTTTAATTAGTTAAATTTTACTTCCATAGGATCAAATCATTTAAAACATGCAAAAATACCATATCCTTTAATATCATCACATAAAATTATAAACAGATGTTGTAACTAATAATACGAGCAAGCCAGTACACTATAGTAGAAAATATATCCATAACATAGCTGGTCATCCACTCATCGAAAGAATTTCGCTGTTGTAGCTGCTTTAGGATTAAGATCTACATTGGTTAGAATTTGGTTTCACGTTTAAAGTCAAATAACATAATAAGCATATGTACTATACATATTTGACATCCATTGATTTGTTACTGAAATTGAAATTTAGATATGTTTTAACATCCTTATAGTCTTAAAAAAGCTGAAAACAGCTAACAATACGGCGTACAATATATGAGTACGAATAATGCCCACAACAAAGACTTAATAAAAAAACAAATAAGAAAATTAAAAATAAAAATATCCGATAACTCTTGTTGGTCTGAACCCATCAATGATTATTTACGTCTGTGAAGTAGAAAATGAATGATAACAAATTAAATATTTTTGGTGAAGAAGGAAGATTTATTGATTGTTTGTATGTGATTTTTTCTACTGGTTGACCTGAAATTATATACCGCATAAAGAATAGTATATCTTCAATTTCAAAGTGCTGTTGCTATAGTGGAAGAACTAATAGATGTGATATAACCACTATGGAACTGACTCTTAGCTTCGGGTCCTAAAGAATCTGTACAAAGCCCTTGCGGCACGTCATGCCGGCAAGTTCAGCGCAAGGGATAAAAAAAAGGGTTCGGCTTGAAGAACAAAAAATCAGTTCGTGTTGAAAAAAAAACAGTAACAAAAAAAGTGCCCACTCCATTTTGGCTCCCGGGAAGATAAATTTGAATGAAAGAATGTGTCCTCCTTTGGCCTTCAGGACCAGCTGCAGGCGCTTCAGCATGCTCTCCACAAGGTTCCTTGAGTGCTGTGGATCTTCCCAGGCGCGCTTCAGGGCTTCAGAATACTTGAATTTATTGGTAACACCAGATTTCTCAACCCTTGCATCTAGAATCGTCCACAAATACTGGATGTGGTCCGGGCTTTGTGGAGGCCATACCAACGGTTTGATCCGACAAGACCGGAAGAAAAACTCTTCTTGGCAGCATGCTTCGGGTCGTCCTGATGAAATACGAGCTTCTCTTCAAGACCCGTCTGCATCAGTGAAACCTAAAGATTTTCTCGCTGGATGTTTACGTAGGAATCTGTCGTCATAATCCCGTCGATTTTCACAAGGCTATCCACTCCACGGAAAACACCCCCCTCACATTTCTTCCTCTAGCTTCACCTTGCCTTGGATGTGCCCACCGCTTTCGATTAAAAAGCTCAAATTTTGATTCGTCCGTCCAGAAAACCGTTTTTCAGAACTCTACGGGCTTATCAGCATGCACAATAGCAAACCTGAGCCGTTTGGCTTTGTTTGCCTTGCTGATAAATGGGCGCTTCTGGGCAACTTTGTTAGTCAGCCCCTATGCTACAAGACGGCGACGAACAGTTCGACCAGAAATTGATAGCTGAAGGGTTTCCTGGATCTCATGGACAGTTACTTTTGGGTTTTTCTTGACTTCGCGTATGATGATCTTGGTGTCCGTTCGTGTATCTATTTGGTGCTTCTTGCCACTGCCTGGGCGATCCGAACGTTTTTTTTATTCAGTAGAATTTTCCCAATCGCTGCCTTGCTAATACCATAGACTAACTCTGAGACCAGTAGGCCCCGAACAAATACGATTTGTTTCTTGGTTCAGTCAGTACTAGCACATTGGTCCCAAGCTTGGTCCCAAGCATAATAATGCGCCCCTTATTATGAACTCACACGAACACACTCTCGAATCTTCTGTCAAAATAACACAGCAAATCAAAACCAAGGCGCAAATATGTAAAGCAAGGTGCTAGCTTCAAGGTGTACGTTCTACAACAGTGAACCAATTTTAAATCGCTAGTTGCATATTGATTGTTACTAATACTGTAGTTACAAGCGACAGAGCGCACCGGGATTCAGCGTTTTGCAAATCACGAACCTCCCGTTTTCGAATACATAAGGGAATTGCTCTCGAAATCACTACGTTTTCAATTTTTCAACTGAATTAAACGCGATTACTAGTACACGGGCACCAGGTCAAACAGTTTGCTTCAAAACACGTCAAAAAATATCAAAACATAAACAATCGAGGGGTCTTACGACGGAAACTTATCGAAAATATATCGATTTTTGAAGTGGGCACTTTTTATTGTCATTGTTATGTTTCAATACAAATCGAATTTAAATTCTTTACGCCAAACTCTTTCTTATATTATTATTCCATAAGTAAAACTTGAAAAGAATATAATACATAAGATATAAGAAAACTACAGTGTGTTTAATTTAATTTAAACCAAATAAACGAGAACAAATCAAAAAAGGATGCGGTGGGCATTTTATGTTGCCTATTAGTGTAGATTAATTTGTTATTTAACTTTAATAGGAATACCTCCTCAATACTCTTGCACTGTGGTTACATTTTTACTAAAGTTTTTTTTTCAAATGTACAGTATGCTTAACAAGTTTATCCACCCTTACCGCCTATTCTCAATTTTCCTGCCATTCAGTTGAGTTGAGTTCAGTAAGTTGTTTCAATGAATGTTTTTATATGATTTATTCAATCTTAAATGATTGTCATTTTGCCATCAAATACACATGATATTAGTCCTCCCCTAAAAAACTTTGGTATGAGCAATAAAACTATAGAAAAAAAATACCCAAAAAAAGTTTATCCACTGTAGGATCCTATAATTATTAAGTTACAACATATTTCAAAATAACATAACATATAACATATTTCAATACACTAAAACATAGTTCAATATTTTGTGTGGCCACCCTTGGCTTCAATAGCAGCTTGGCATCTTTGCGGCATTGATTCATCAAGCTGTGCAGTCGATTCTGGTGTCATTTTGTCCCATTCAGTTGTTATTCTCGTCGTAATTGCTGAATTTGTGTTGGATGTTGCACTTGAACTTTAATTTTCAAAATATATATTATACATACCACATATTTTCTATTGGGTTAATGTCAAGTGACTGTGCTGGCCACTTCAAAACGTCATATTTTCGTTCATTGAACCATTGCACCATTGCGGGAATGTGTATCTTCGCTTAATTTTTGCTCAATATGTCCAGATAAACTTCTTTAACCATTATGTCGTCAGTGAATTCAAGCTTTCAACACCAGACGATGCCATCGAGCACCAAATCATGACCATACCTACATAGAAAATGGAAATCCAGGCTGAGTTATTTGACAATTATGATGCAGCAAGCATTTACCTCCAACATGTTTGACTTTCAGATTTAAACACTCCTTTTTCAAGCTTTCACTGGTCATCCGCCATTTTCTTGTGATATTATTAGACCCCAATAGCATTATTTTAGTCTCATCTGACTAAATGATTTTCTTGCAGTCATCAATTGTCCATGAAATGTGCTCTTGTGTCCACACGGGAAAAAATCCGGTGCTCGAAACTAGCAAAATGGTTCATGATATCATGGAAAACGTATTTTTTCATGTTATGAATATACACCATGAATAAAGGTCATGCAATCATGAATCAGCTTACTATGATCATACGTAACGTCACTCTGGCGTTATGTTTTCGATTTTTGATGCTGAAAGTGGCATCTTGATTCATGAAATCATGAAGCATCTGATTAGTAACCATCAATTAAATTCATGAAAACATGCACTACTATTCATGATTATTGGCACCTGTCATTTATGATTCCAATTTTAGTCACGAAAACGGACAGTTTGGTTCATGATATCATGAAGCATTTCGTTTGGAACTACGAAAAAAAACATGAAAACATGAACATTATTCATGATTCCATATAGGTACCATGAAGCGAGTTCATGGTAACATGAAACATACTTATGAATATGAGAAAAAACGGATTTTTTCAGGAGTTTGATAAGTAAACTAATTTTTTTATTTCAGTTTTTCATTTCGATTCAATTTAAGTATATTACGGAAATGGCATGAATACAAAGGAAATGAGGATTAACAATCGATAGCTTTCAGCAAATCACGTGTGCTCTTCGGCAGCTCCACGATCGACGCTGGTATTTTAAACATATAGGTTTGTAGAAACAGCCACAGTGGCCGTACACGCCGGATACTGCAGGTTCAACACGTACGTTACGTGCATGCACATACATTTGGCTTGCAGTATGTTTTCTGCTTTGTACTACGTCAAACCACGATAATGAATTTATCGGGTCGCGATGCTCCTACCGTGATTATTTGCGGCTGCATTTGGACATTTTCAAATTTTGTCCGAAGAAACTCCAATCGCTGGTTGATCTTGACTTCGACGTCACCCGCAGTCTACATGAAAAAAAAAGAAAGTAACCATACAAATATGAACTAAACAAGAAAACAGCAAAAGATTGTTGAATTTTAAAAACATTTGTTTGTGACAATCGTAATCACAGTTTTAACCCTATTTTGTATACGAGAAGTCTCGTGAATAAAGCATTAAAAAAACTGTTTTGTTTCTTGGGTAAATTAAAAAAAAAAATTATTTGTTCTACCGTTAATTTTGAAAGCAAATCGCTTTCCGGCCATCTGGTAGGTGATGTAGATGAGACGTAGAATGAGTGATTACTTCAATACCGCATTTACCGATTTCATAGTTATGCGGATCAACTACATATGCATCCAGGTGTTCATCGAACACACAGGCCTTACATGTATGGCAGACAAATGTTATCACTTCATTACAATCACTTCACAAGCAATCGTCATCAATGGTTCCAAAACCATATTTTTCAATGAAGCGATAACTTCAAACACCATTGCACAATTATAATTAGGCAAGCTGTGCAGAAATATGGTGAATGCTGTTCCAGTTTTCTGAATTGATGTTAGTAGATCATCATCAAGATGCCTTCGCATATCCTGCCATAAGTCCTCGTGTTGATTCTCCTCATCAACTATGGTATCACAATTTCGTGGTGTTGATTACTGCTCGGAATTAGATTCATTCCTGTGGTCTGAAGCATCAGCAACGCTAAAACAAAACAAAATAAATAAAAATTATCCTTTAATCATATTTTTGTGAAATTAGGGTAAACAGCGTAATTTGGACACTCTTAAAAACCACTTTTATTTGGACACTTCAATTTGATTTTGCTGGGACTGTCCGAACTGAAATGGTTGAAGTTATCTATTACCTGTTATCTACTGTTGCAATATGTAGCCTCTTAGATCTGGAGATCTTCCGGTTCAATTTGAGGGTGTTCCTTTCTTAGATGGCGTACAAGACATCTACTGTTTGTATATTTTCTGCCACAGTTTTCTTGGACGCATTTGAAATGACTGTGTGGTTCAGATGGTGAGAAGTGACACTTGACAAATGTGCCATCAACACTTTTGCTTCAGAGAATCTCCGATTGCGAAGGAAACATACTACTCATGGCGGGTTTGTTACTCATGGCGGGTGGTGTTGACTATAATAAATTGAAATAAAGGTTGTAGTAGTAATCTTGTATTTCGTTAGAAAAACAATGCATAAGGCGAAATTAAAACTTGCCTGCTTTTTTATTCATACACCAAAGATTAGTCAATATATGGGAACTGTTCTATTTTTCATCTAATGCTCCCATATGCATCTCATTCTCAAGAAAAATTGAAACATCAATTGATTGATTTCACTCCGACATAAACAGAAAAAATGTAATAAAAGTGCACGTTTACGTCAAATCGTTTGCTGTCTTCAGTGAACGTATACCTTTCAGCATTCCAAACATTCTAAACTTTGTTTGCAGAATACTGCAGAATATCTCTATAGAGATTGATCGAGGAGGTTCTGATTCTATCGTGTACATCGGCAAATACAGCTTCTAGGCCCCACTATTGTAAGGCCCCACACACGCTCCGAATGTTGTACAACATTGCCTCCGCCCCTGGAAATTTGGTCGAGTTGGAGTGTCTGTGTCTTACGACAGATTTGGCAAACCGTCTGTCAAACCTGTCATACAACTTCGCCACAGATTCTCCGACTTTACACCATCTCGACCAAAGAGGGTAGAGAACGGATCAATCGCCCCACGACCCTATTCCAATCATGGGGTTAACAAGAACTTAGGGCACTCATTTTGTGTAGAATGATACTATACATAACATTGCTTTACATTTACATGTGTTAATTGCTGCTGTCTTGACATGACCGCAAATTGATAGTGACAGTGATTAACGTATAGGTCGGAAGTAAGTATGGAATTCAAAAGTCAGACTTCCGAACTTTAATTTAGTGAATAGTCTTCAAAGCTGTCGATTTACAAAGATTTTCTAACTTACCTCCACTTCCAGTATGAAGCTGTCTTGAGTCTCTTTAACAGAAGGCTTCTAAACTATTTACAATCTATTTAAAAACAAAAAAATCAAATTTGACACAAATTATTCAAAAAAATCCTCACAAATTATTCAAATTAATTATTTAACACAAATAGCTTATAGTTTCATGTGATTTTTGAATAAAAACGTTTTAATTTCACCCTAATCGAATAAAAATCAAGATGAAAAAAACTTACCGCTAGGTTTTGTTGCTGCTTCTTTTACTGATGCTGCGGCTGCTGCTGTGTACCGTTGCTGCCGCGACTACGCGGTAAGCTGTGCTCTTGATGTTTTCACACTATAATCAAGCACAAGTTAGTTTTTTTCGAGCATTTGTTAGGATTTTAAAACCTTACCTGAAAATTACCGCCGACCGGTAGGCATGCTTCGATTGAATTGATGAAAATTTTTGACAGGTTGACAGCTTTGCGTTACGCTTATAGAGCGACCATGAATCAAATTCATGGATACGTTTGTTTTGGTTCATGATTTTTGGAATTTTAGTTATAAAGCATGAATGAGGGTCATGATTCCATGACTCAGCGGTATGATATTTTATTCCGAGTTGGACTCATCAAAACGGGAATTGATTTATAATAACGCTTGTGGCGATCATGACTCATTTTCAAGCGAGCAGTTGTTATTATTCATGATAATTGTGGTTTTGTCATGATATCATGAACCATAGTCATAATGTCATGAAGTGACACATTTTATGATTTCATGAATTTTTATTCATGAATCCGGCAACGGATTTTTTCCGTGCA
>JASCZW010016891.1:0-17909 GCA_034211315.2 Aedes japonicus | reverse complement strand
GATTATCCAACAATCGCTGGCCCTTCGGTCTATGTCGATGGTAGCCAGAACTTTCTCTTGTTTCTCCACTTTCCAGGAGATTCTTGTGCTCGATCTTGGGAGAAATTGTGCAATGCTGAGTGGCGTCATTCGCCTTATGGCGTGACTTAGAGAGCGAATATAACTCTTTGCATGCGCGATGCTTTAGCAACTACATTCATTGCACAGAAGAAAGATTCAAGAGGATCCCAAATCGTTTTGGACGTTCATGAGGAATAGAAAACAGAACAATGGAATTCCGCAGCGTGTTTTCTACACTGAGACAACAGTCGAAACTCTACTTGACTCGGCAAATTTGTTCTCGTTCTTCTTTCGAAGTGTGCTAAGTAACAACCGATCACCTTCGTCTGAAGCGTACCTGGACAGTTTGCCTCGACACGACTTCAACATGGCGCGTTTTAACTTTTCCCAGGGGGATGTGCTGAGAAAGCTACAAGCGATAGATGACTCCAAAGGCGTTGGGCCAGATCGTGTTTCCCCGATCTTCATTAAGAACTGCGCTGATTTGCTTACCGTGGCCGCCACCATTCTTTTCAATCGCTCGATTGTGGAAGGTATTTTCCCAAGTGCTAGGAAAACAGCTGCTATTACTCCGATTCACAAAGCTGGCAGTATACACAACATCGAAAATTACCCTGGCACCTCAATCCTGAGCTGTATGCCGAAGGTTTTTGAAAGCCTAATCTACGATTCGCTTTATCCACACGTGCATCATATCATCTCCGGGTTTCAGCATGGATTCGTGAAAAAACGCTCAACCTCAACTGATGACTTTCGTTTCTTCGTTGGTCAACGCATTTGAAAAGCGACAACAAATTGATGCCATCTATATCGATTTCACCAAAGCATTTGATAGAGTGCCGCATGCTTTGAATAGGATTGGCCTTCCTACTTGGTTGAATCAATGGATATTCTCCTTGCTATTGAACTTTGCTATAAAGCTTTCTGCTATAACGAAGCTTATTGATATTCGGTCGTGAATTTTTTACTTTTTTCTTGTGTCGTCAATGTTGTAAAATCATTATTCGGTTGTTTCGTACTAAGGTTACGTGTCATAAACTCATATTGAGTGAATTTGTTCCGTTCTACATCGCCGCCGTGATAATATTTCATGAACAATTTTCGACGGACAATCGGAGTGTTTGTGTTTTTGTTTAGTGCTATTGTGCCATATTTCCCCCCACCTTACTGCTAACTTCCCCCCACGACCATTTTTTTCCTGAAGTGACATCTGACGGAATTCAGTGTAAACTTCTGTTCATATTGCTAAGCTTTTCATCTGCTCGAATCCGCTTGACATCGGCTGCTATACAGTATACGCTTAGGCGCATTACAATGGCAAAGCAATGTTTAAAGTGCACCGAGGCATTTACGGGTATCGATTATGTAGTCTGCCGTGGCTACTGCGGGGCTACTTTTAACATGAATACCTGTTCAAGTGTTACACGTGCGCTGCTATCGTACTTCTCATCCCATCGAAAAAATCTCTTTTGGATGTGTGATGGGTGCGCGGAGCTGTTTGAGAATTCACACTTCCGTACGATCTCGAACAAAGCTGACGAGAATTCACCTCTTAGTTCGCTTACGACGGCAATAACCGAACTGAGGTGTGAAATAAAGCAACTAAACTCTAAGCCCGTCGCTCAACTGACTACTGCCGAGACTGCGCATTGGCCTACACTTGAGCATGTAGGAACTGTAAAACGTCCCCGTCGCGTTTTAGATACAGAAAAATCAACTTTAGATTTTCGCATGGGTAGCAAAAAGCCACAGGAGAATGATGTAACCATTCCCATATGCACCCAAGATCTGGCCATAAAGTTTTGGTTATATCTGTCGAGAATCCGACCCGACGTCAGCATTGAAGCAGTAGCTGCTCTAGTTAAAGCCAATCTTGAGATCGAAGATAACCCGCCCGTGGTGAAACTTATTGCTAAAGGAAAGGAAACTAGTACGCTTTCCTTTGTGTCTTTCAAAATCGGACTCGACCCGTCACTTAAGGCTAAAGCCCTGTACCCTTCAACGTGGTATGAGGGTTTGGTTTACCGTGAATTCGAGGATTACGGTTCCCAGGATTTTCGGGTTCCGACAAAAATAAGGAGAGTTGCGACACCATTACTGGTACCCCAAGTTTCGCCATCGCCAGCAACCACCGCCAACTAAACTATGTTATCCCGGAACGCAACACATTTCGCACTTTGGAAGCCCTTACCCACCCAACACAGTCAGTAGCGCTTTCCTGCCAGCGCTCAACAGACGTCCCGGCCCTGTGTTTGGGATAGGAGACAGGGTCTTCCACACCACCACCTCGGGCAAGTATTACTCTGATGAACATATTCCTGCCAATTTCGTTCCTGATACTCCAAATGTTTCCAGCGAACTGGACGATAGACCAACGGATCCTTTGACGCTCGTCGTGCCACCGGGTACCTGTAAGCCTCATGGAAGCCTCCAATCCTCTCATCACAGTCGAGCCATTGCAGCCAGCGACCAACAGTCGTCCCGGTCCTTTGTTTGAGTATGGAGAGGGGGTCTTCCAAGCCGTCCACACAGGCAAGTATAATTGTGATTCGAACAACTTTCTTCCGGTAACGTCTGTCGCTTTTAGCGATCAACTCACGTGTGCACCCAGCGCCTTATCCAATTTTGAGTCGTCGTCGCCTGGAAACTTCATCTCTGACACTTCTGGAGGTTGCTCGACTGATGTTATTGTGCCCAATGACGTAGTGCCTGTTTCTGCTTTGCTGATTCATTACCAAAATGTGCGTGGACTCCGAACTAAGGTAGATTCGTTTTTCTTGGCTGTCAGTGAATGCGATTATGATGTCATTGTATTGACGGAGACTTGGCTGGACGAACGATTCCACAATGCGCAGCTATTTGGCTCAAAGTTTGCTGTATACCGCACCGATCGCAATGCAACAAACAGTTCAAAGATCCGTGGTGGTGGTGTTTTGATTGCAGTCTCCAGGTATTGGAACAGCTTTATCGATTCCACATCGACGAGCATAACTCTTGAGCAGTTATGGATTAAAATCTCGACGCCTAGTCGAATCATCAGCGTCGGAGTTATCTACCTACCTCCTGATCTACGTGACAATATGAGTTGCATACGTGATCATCTGGAATCCATTGGTTCAATTATCTCCAACCTGGCTTTGAATGACTTCGTGTTGCAGTTTGGGGATTACAATCAACCGTATTTGCAGTGGAAAGTAACGGATAACGGATTTTCAGAAGTCAATCCTCAATCTGTTCTTTCAAACGCCGATTGTGCGTTAGTCGACGGTCTTTCCTTCCATGGCTTGACTCAGCTTAACGGAGTACCGAACAGAAATTCACGGTTTTTGGGTCTCGTCCTAGCAAACGACGCAGTTAGCATTGCATGTGAAGTAGCCGAAGCTATTGAACCGCTTAACCCCCTTGACGCCGACCACCCAGCTTCGAACGTAGTGGTTAACCTTTCAGATTCGATAGCGTTTGACGATTGCACCGATGGTTCGCAAATGTACGACTACCGCCGTGCTAATCATGCCGATATTTGTGCTGCTTTTTCCCGTGTCGATTGGCAACCTATCGATGATTTCGATTGGATTGACGACGCTGTGATTTATTTCAGCCACATTGTTCGCGATATAATTGCTGAACATGTTCCTTTTAGTCGCCTGAAGCCAAAGCCCCCATTGTCAAATAGCCGTTTGCGTCGACTTAAACGTGTTAGAGCAAAAACATTGCGACATCACTGCCGGAGTCACTCACAGTTTAGTAAGCAACAGTTCAACCGTGCAATGCCTACCGTGTTTACAACCGTTCCTTATATCGTCGATACGTTATTCGTAAGCAGTCATCTCTTCGTAGAAACCCTAAAGAATTTTGGGTCGTTTGTGAATTCCAAGCGCAAAGAAGTCGGTTTGCCTATATCAGTCCATTTCGGCGAAAAACTTGCTAGCTCCGAGCTGGGTAAATGTCAGCTATTTGCTAAGCACTTTAAAAGTACCTTCAACGACATCCCTGCCACTTCCGGTCAAATAGCATCCGCGATTCAATACACTCCAAGTAATGCTTTTGATTTTCATGCACTTATTGTTGACGAACACACCGTCCTGTCGGCCCTCAGAAAGCTGAAAATTTCATATACTGCTGGTCCGGATGGGATTCCATCGTCAATTCTAAAAAACTGCTCTAATTCGCTTGCTATACCATTGGCTAAACTGTTTTCACGGTCACTGAACGAAAGTAAACTTCCCGGCGAGTGAAAACTTTCTCACATGTTTCCTGTCTACAAAAAGGGTGATAAACGGAATGTAGAAAACTACAGAGGGATCACATCTCTATGTTTATGCTCTAAGGTGTTTGAAATCATCATAAATGATGTTTTATTCAATTCCTGCAAAACATACATTTCAACGGCTCAACACGGTTTTTACCCGAAACGATCTGCAGCTACAAATTTAACTGAGTTCGTTTCACTTTGTGTGCATGGACGCTGGTGGTCAAATCAATGCTGTTTATACAGATTTTAAGGCAGCATTTGACCGTGTGGATCATGGCATTTTGCTGGCAAAGCTAAAAAACTTGGTGTTTCTTCCCGTGTGGCGTGCTGGTTTGAATCATACCTGACGAACCGCCTGCTCTGCGTGAAAATCGGATCATCGCTCTCGGAAAGTTTCACAAATTCCTCCGGTGTTCCACAAGGCAGCAACCTCGGACCTCTCCTGTTTACGCTGTTCATCAATGAACTCTCTCATCTTCTACCTCCAGGGTGTAGATTATTTTATGCGGATGACGTAAAAATGTTCATGAGGGCTTCAAATGGTGAGTTGACAACTTGGCAGGAGGGTGCGACCGACCTCTGGTCCTCACAAGTTCCTACCTCACGCCTCCACGAGTCATATGATCACAAAAGACTGCCAGCTGAAACATGGAGACGCTGGTTGGCGTAGCCTGGGCAATGTTGTCAATCCGACAATAGCGAAGTGAGGGGGTGCGACCGGTACATCATATCATAATTTTCCATTCTCATATCTTTCAGGTCTTCCAGGTCGTCAGGTATTACAAAATAATTTAAAATTTAAAATTCTTCTTTTTCATGGCGGTCATACATTGCCTAAATTTTCTGGTTCATAATGGATGCGCAAGTTTGTCTACAATTGCAACAAAACAGCAGTCGGCACACATGTAATTTTCAGTTCATATTACAATATACCCTCACTATATATTTTATCTTATAGGACATTGTTTATTCATAGCCTAATTCTGTATATTTCATTACATTTATTACGCCAGAAAGGTAAAATTCTCTCAGGTACCATACAGTTTAGGAGAGGAGGTCTTGCGGTTATAGGATGATCATCTTCTGGTAGAAGCAGCAGTAAGAATGGGGATCAATTTTCAGCTGTATCTAGCACCGTCTGAGTGGCCTTCTCGAAAGTAGCAATGGATGTATATATAGATGTGTAGATACTAGTATGTGTTATTATATGATGCATGTTTTTTACAAGCTCTAGCATATTTTCATCAATAGAAATGTTGACGACTCTCTCGACCACTCAACCTTTAATTCCTTCATTATATTTTCCATTAAATGGCGTAATATGACCTTAACATTTCAGTACACGATCATCAACTACTATTTGAGCGGTTCAGAGGAACACAGCTGTTCATCATTATTAATTGCATATCATAAATATAATATTATGGAAGAAGTAATAAAATAATTAATAAAATTTTAATTGCTTCAGTTTGGTGATCCGGCCGGTATAATTATTTTATTACATTATATCAAATAATAATCAAAATTAATAAATGCTCTTCATTCCAGAAGGTTATATATCTTTATGTCATGATTAAATACGTAATAATATAATATTATAGTTTTATATACAATTGAATGCTTTATTGATATTTATACCTCAATGAATAACAAGATGACCTTCACATTCCAGAGATACAGTCACCCATCAGTGATACAAAGTGGTACGAAGCTGCATATTATTATTACTGCCTTTATACTATTATTTCGGCAGGTTAATTAATTTAGTTTAACATGGTTATCATAGGCTCGCGAACTCCAACTATTACATAATTTAACTAAATATCCTTATATAATTTTTGCTCTACTATATATTCATATATATCATATTATTATTACATTACATCTATATTTATATAAATATAATAAATATTGGGTTGGGAGGGAGCACCAGGGTATCATTCAAGCTGAAACTGGACGATGGTTTGATTGACTGCCTGAGTCTAGGAGAGGAACAAACAGTATCATTTCTTATCCTACCGATTCGAGTGTGGTGCTGCGAGTTCTACTCCAACAGTTTCAGGGAGAGTGACGCGCCCTTCTTAACAAGCCATCCTGTAGAAAGCTTAATGAGTATTGCGAATTGTGTTATTCGATTTGTTGGATCATATCGTTGGAAGGAGATTCTTAATTTCCCGTGGATTTCGTGTAAGTGTCTCTGCTTACGGGTCCACCGGCCCGGCTAGAGGGGATGGTGGCTACCATACATACATACATGACGTAAAAATGTTCATGACCATCAACTGTTTTGAGGACTGTGAAATCCTGCAATCGCGTATAGATGATATGGCGACGTGGTGCTCTTCAAATTTCCTGACACTTTGCATCAAAAAATGCATGGTTATTTCATTCCACCGAAAGCGATTACCATATCTCGGAAAGTGTACTTCAACGAGTGGGGCAGGTCAAGGACTTGGGAGTGACTCTCGATCAAGAGATAACGTTCAGGCCACATTACCACAGTGTAATAGCGAAGGCAAACCGGCAGCTTGCATTTATTTTCAAAATCTCTGAAGACTTCCGGGACCCTCTGTGTCTGAAATCATTGTACTGTTCGTTGGTGCGATCATTACTGGAAAATAGTGTCGTTGTCTGGAGCCCTTATCAACGCTGTTGGATCGCGAGGCTGGAGTCTGTCCGGCGTAGGTTTGTTCGCTACGCACTACGCCACCTACCATGGCGGGACGCAGCAAACCTCCCTGCCTACGAAGATCGGTGTCGATTGCTTGGAATCGATACGTTAGAACGAAGGAGACGCAGAGTGCAAGCTGTTTTTGCGGCTAAGGTGATCACCGGTGAAATTGCCTCTCCGGAACTTCTCAATCAACTGAGCTTCTATGCACCTGAACGAGTGATACGACAACGAAACTTTTTGCACCTTGTGCCTCGTAATCATCTCAATGGTATGAACGAACCCCTGCGTGCTGCTGCCGATGCGTTTAATAGTGTTTATTCCTTGTTCGATTTTAATATGCCATTGACTACCTTTATAAGACGATTATTTTAATACTAGCATTAACTGGTTTATTCATTAAGACAAACATATGTCAGATGAAATCTACAACAACAAATATAATATAAATATACCTAACGGAGCGTTATGCCTACGTATGCATTAATGGGACGTGCTCGGATCCATTCGATATGACGTCTGGTGTGCCCCAAGGGAGTCATTTGGGTCCACTTCTTTTTGTGCTATTTGTCAACGATCTTTGTGAAACGATTAAATCGCCAAAAATAATGTTCGCAGATGACCTGATGTTCTACCGCGTGGTTTCATCGTTAGTTGATTGTTGTTCTATCCAAGCTGACATCGACGTATTGTTGGGTTGGTGCAAGCTAAACGGCATGGAAGTCAACGTCCGTAAATATAACGTCATCACATTCTGTCGAACAAGGAATGCAACCATCTTCGATTACAGAATGGAGACAACGAGTATCGCTAGAGTGAGCACAGTAAAGGATCTCGGTGTACTTCTCGACAGCAAGCTCAACTTCGCACAACAGATAGCAGCAACGACCGCTAAAGCCTACGCGGTACTTGGATTCGTCAAACGAAATACGAAGCAGTTTGAAGACGTTTATTGCTTGAAGTCGCTCTACTGTGCGCTGGTACGCACTATATTTGAATATGGTGTTCTTGTGTGGGCTCCATACCATGCCGTTCATATTCAACGAATTGAACGAATTCAACGCAACTTTCTTCGGTTTGCGCTCCGCCGGTTGCCTTGGAATGATCCTGTACGACTGCCCCCCTACGAACAGCGATGCGCTTTGGTACGCCTACCGACGTTGGCTGATAGAAGGGTTCTTTTGCACCGACTATTCATTTTTGACATCCTGAGTAATAACATCGATTGTTCAGCGCTCCTGAGTAACGTACAACTTAACGCTCCAGCACGAATTACACGGCGTGTGGATTTCCTTCGTTTACCTACTCATCGTACTTTATTCGGACAGAACAATCCATTTGACGTTTGTTGCCGTAGGTTTAATGAAGTGTCTGACCATTTTAATTTCAACACATCTAAGGCAATGTTTAAAAATAGCATTAGTTTATAGTATAATCTGTCTGTACGAGTTTTTTTTTTCGAAGACAAGTAAAAAAAAATCTAAATTCCACCCAAGGATTTACAAAAGCAAGGGAGGTCAACGATACTTGAACCTAGGTCGCAAGCCAAGACTCACACATGGTAAAGTCCGTTTGGCTGACGATTTACGCTCGTAGCCAGAATTGAACAAGGCACTACTTAATATTTCTTTTTGTATGCGAGGTGGATTAAATCAACAAATGAACTCTAAAACTAATGGCACTTAAAATGAACGAACTATTGTAAGGGGTAGTCCAATCGCTAATTCAACATCTCGGTTTCATATGGAAAATTATTTTAAGTGTACTTAATTCCAAATTCAAATTCTTGGTACAGCCACAGTCTTTTCTCGCAGATGGCAGCCCCAGTTGGATCACCAGGTGAACAAAAATCATCCAGTCTCGGTGGTTCAAAAATTATAGCGATACATGGCTTCGTTTTTCAACAAAAGACTATAAATGCAAAATTTTTGTAACATATGTTATTCAGATTGAACACTACTAAGGCTACGCATTTCGATAAAATTCACCTCTCACACTATAATTGTTGATCCCGGGAAACTAGATTATTTTATGCGCAACTGTTAATACAAGCCGCGTAGCGTATACCAGTTAGTGAGTTCACTCTGTTTCGTAATGGTTTTTTTGTTATTATTTTTATTCACGACACTTTACACCTGAGTGCACTCGTGCCGGTCAATTCTTGCTTCACTAATTCCCAATTTTTACACCTTTATCGTTTTGCATTTTATTGTCTGTCAACTTTTTTTTTCTCTATCTCCTTCTGCTTCTATTCTTCCACTTTTCCACTTCTTTTATTCAGCTTCTCCTCTTTTGTGTGTTTTTTTTGGTCCGCTTCTATTCTTCCACTTATCTTCTTCCGCTTTTCTTCTTTCTCTTCTCTTCTTCCACTTCATCTCCTCATTTTATCTCGTCCACTTCTTTTTATCTATTTCTGTGCTCTCACTTTTCTTCTTCTGCTTCGTTTTATCCGTTTTTTTCTCCATCTTTTTCTTCCATTTGCGTCTTCCGCTTCACTTCCTACGCTTCTCTTCATTCCTTACGCTTCTTCCGCTACTTATCTTCCGAATTTATTCTTCTGCTTCTCTTTTTCCGCTTGTCTTCTTCCACTAGTTTTGATAATAAACGGAACACTCGAAGACTTTCATGTAAATGAAAATTCGGTAAAAATCTTGCTCTCAATTCAAAGAGATATTTACTACTAGTGGCGAAGCGACATCTACTGGCAGAAAAAATGAGTTAATTGGTGGCTACCGATGATGATACCAGCAAATAAAAACAGAACAGAAATACTATCTTTGGGTCCGGATGCTCCGGCCGAGTAAGGTTCACTGCACTAAGAAGCGGAGTTGCCATGTATTTTGAAACAGGAAATGTACGAGCACTGAATCAGAATCTGTTTTTGCCTGTACGAAATCATGAGCGGAGGTGAACATTTATCTTTTCTGTAATTTGTAGCCGGTTTGTAATAATCAGCAAAGGAAACTATCTTGACTATCTGGGCACAGGGTTTGACTGTACTTGCCGCACAAGCATATTTATGCAACAATGGTAACTGCCAACGAAAGCTCTGAGTTAATATCTGAAAAATTGTATTCGGAACACTAAGTTGAGATTACATTTCTCAAATATTCGAGCAGAGGTAAGTAGTTTTTAGTTATGCAGAGGAGAAATGTGAGAAAGTTGATTAAAAAATAAAATATTTGACGGGTATCCGTGCATATTGCGCACCATGCCCACTGCATCCTTTTATCGTTGTTGAATGTAAATGATTCCTTCAGTGAAATTAAAAAAATAAAATAGAAAGTGAATCATATCTATACTTCAACCAAGGAAACAACATTACAATTTCGTTTCAGTTATGTTCAAATCTCATTGATCGCTTGAAAGTAATCGCAAAATTTAAATAATTAAATAACAATGTTTCGTTATCTAATTAAGATGTAATTTTTTGAGGCAAAATCATATACGATTTTCAAGCCGAACTATTTGTAAAACTCGAAGAGCAGACTTTGCGCCTTCCTCTAACAGATATATTCATCTGCGGCAACATGTGAGCATGTACGTACAAATGAGTAAATTTGATGAAAGGATAAGTGCCAAATGGGGTTATTTTACCAGGAACGCAGAAAAACTGCAACTACGGCACTCGTTCGTTTTTATGATTTTCCAGCCTCACTGCTCGAAACCCACATGTTCTGGTGCTCCACGGAAGGTATGCGCAATAATGCCTCATAATGTTATCTTTTTATTTTGTTAGTAGGTACTACTTTTCTCCCTAAAAGGGCCGTCTGACATTTTCACCGCTCGTCAACACGCCCTGTGCACACTTTTTTTTTCGTTCAGTTTTTCCGTTTACCTTCTCTCCGGATTTTGCCCGAGAGCTGTTTCTCTGAGTAGCTCTTTTTTCCACAGCCACACGCTTTTCATTGCCTTTTCTGATGAAGTGCTTTTATGCTGCCACATTCTTTCATCTTTTTTCCCTCTACTTCCTTGTGCCTCAACTTTGCTCGATACGAAAGTTCCTTTACTGCACTGTTTCCGATCCAATCCTTTGGCACCTTGTTCGCCACATTCTGGCTATTCGTCGAAAATCAAGCAAGAGCATGGCAATATGTACATACAGGCAGAACCACACACCCTTGCAGTAGTAAAAACGACAGAAACTTGAACCGTGCGCTCTAAACCGCACAGTGGAGTTGCTAGGCAGACAAAGGTTGCTTATATTTTTAATCTTCTAATTCCTTAAGAAGCACATTGCTTAACACATAAATTGATAGGCGATAACATCCTGCTGAAATGACGATAACACTCCTGTTTCAAATGACGAAAAGGCGATGAGAAAGAGAAAGTGTTCAAATAGTAATTAGCCTATTTTTTGAAATTCTGCTCAGTACCGCCATCCTTTGGTAATAGCTTTGAATAGTCATCTTAGTGAAAGATACGCTGAAGCAAGTATTTGTTAGCCAACCTATGAAATTCAACTCAATCGAGAAAGATGTTCTCTATGGAAAGTGTAAAAGATACTCGCCGAAATTTATATCTTTCCCTTGCTATGCGGTTATTTAGTTTTAATGTAGTTTAAATAATATTCATATTGATGGATATTTTACGCTACGTAGTTTGTCATGATCAAGCCTTTCAAATAAATGATCTATTTAAAAAATTGTCCAAAATATGATGCTCGATACATTGTTTGGATACAAAATGACATGAAACTATGCATGTTGCGTGTACAAAAACCAACAAAATTCATATTCATTTTAACGTTTCTACTTAAAAAGCCGTTTTTTTTCTGCAGAAAGACTCTTAATATTTATAAGTAAAACTCTAAGTACCTTATAACTAATCAGTTCTCCAGAAGAAATCATCGTTATTGACATTGATAAAAAATATCCTCGTTAAATTTTGATCCTGTAGTATTTATATGATTCCATTCAAATACTTTCCAACAATTATGAATACAATAAAACGTTCCAAAATAATGATTTATTTTGTCAGAAAAAACTGCGTGAAGTCTTTGAACAATATATAAATACATGTACTCATACAGGAAACAGGGCTGATAGCAGTTATCTGATGTAATAATAGTGATTTCAGTGACCAACATGTCAAAAATAGTGACCAAATAATAACTTTGTGATATTAAAACATTTTTAAAAAGAGACTTTATTGAATATTTGCTATTTGTTTGGTTTCCTAGAAAAAAAAACCTGTGGAATGAATCACCTTTTATGCTCCTACAGCCTCTTGAACATGATCGGTAGCTTGAAGACTGTTGCTTTCGCTCAGTTGACACTCTCTCAATCATTACTTGAGTCAGCTCCTCCTCCGCAATATTATGATTCTTAAAGAGCACGTGTTTGCTTGCATAAACGATCTGACATTATAAACAATCGAGCATTATGACAAACACACCTCTTCTTTCTTTTCTTTCAACAATTTTAAGTTATTCACTCTTTTGCTTATTTTGCTCTTACATTCTTGCCAGCTCCTTCCGTTCTCCTTTCTTAGTTTTTGATGTTCCAAATGCTACTTATTTAGTAATTATCATAGCATATGCTTTGATAGCCCTCATGAGGATTTCTTTGGGGATGGGAACTATATGCGGCTCATTTTCGAATGACTTCAATCACCAAAATCGAATTTAATGTTCTCTTGCAAATTGATGATCGATCATCGGTTAAGTTGGTAAGGCCTGTAAGCGAAATAAATACACCAGATAAAAGTGTTCACCAAAAATTTAGTTGAGGTCGGATTTTCTTGAAACTTTCAGGGAATAAACTCATACATATGGATTATGCTTTGAATTAATTACTTTATTCAATTTCCTTTCTATCGCTTAAAGCCCGCACCTTTCCCTTAAGACCCCTCATTACATTTTGTGCAATGGTGGAGCTGACCTTTTTGGTCACTCTTATCCATTCTTTTTTCAACTCCAGCTCGTTCTTGAACGCCTTGGACGATTTTCGAACTTTGGCCTTTATTATGGTTAAAGATCTTTCCACCGGACGAATCTCTGGTGAATTTGGGGAGGGGGGGGTGGGGGTACAAATACATCGTTATTGTCTCTGTACCAATCTAACGTCAATCGCGCGTAATGGCATGATGTCAGGTCCGGCCAAAATAATGTCTCGCCTCCGTGGGACCGCAGGAAGGGCTACAGACGCTTCTGGAGGCACTGGGTGCGGTAATATTCGCTGTTGATGGTACCTGTGTGATGTACGGTTTACCGCATTGGCATCTGGCCTGCCAGAGCAAGTATTTCTTAGCGAATTTGTCCACTTTCTTCTTCCTTATGTCTTCCGGAACATCAAACCGTGATTTGTTAACGTAGAACTCCAGCCAGGTATCTGCTTTGCGTCTGCATTGATGTAGGTTTAGTCGTCCATAACCACACACATCGGTTTCGTCAACCACTCTCGATATAGCTTCCTTGCGCGGGATTTGGCCTCCGTATTTTGTTGATAACGCCGGTTTGGTGCCTTGCGGATCTTGAATACACGAAGCCCAGCTCGTTGCATGGTTTGCTGAACGAACCAGGTGGAACACTTTGCCTTCAGAGCCACGTCGCGAATCGCATGGTTCGGATTACACTTGAAATAATCCAACACCTTCCGGGCCTTCACAGGGTCTTCCAGCCCACCGCTCTTTAAACCACCCGAGACACAGCTGTATGGATGATTCCCAGTTGTCTTTCGATCCATCTCATGGTCGCAGTCGGGTTTTTACATGACGGCGCGCAAAATTCTCCGGCGATTTTCTTCTTGCTTCGATGACATCTCAATAACCACTGAACCGATTGTTATGAAATTTTGCATATGTAAACATTTCACGCTTAGGGAAACTAGTTATACTTATAGACACTATATATAGACCGGACAACGCAAAATTATACAATTTGCCAACCCTGAAGAATGTCACAAATTTGAGCAATTAATCAGGCACCACTTGGATTTGTACAAACTTGAAGTAAACAGCGCAAAAGGTTAAAAAAAAGATTCGGTTTCGATGTTGGTAGTTTGTTTTGATTCCGTTTATAGATATTCATTTAAAAGCATAGTGAAAAGTGCCGTGTAAAAAATGAATTGTTTGGAGCGAAATTATGGCAATAACTCGCGATGTGAACTGAATTTTGTGAGTTTCCAAAGAAAGATAATATAAGGCAGACATGGCATGCATTCTGCAGCCTTTCGGCAGATTTTTAGATTTTAGGAAGCCATGGGCTGTGCAGAGTAAACACAAAATACTATAATTTGTTTTCTCCATTACTAATTATAACAAATATATCCAGTTACCTTTTATATACTTACATTTACTGAATATGGAAATAGAAAATTCCTCATTTGTTCATAATTGGCAAAACAATACCTGATCAGAATATTTGCTCCTTTAAAGTGATTTCGAACTAAAAGTTGACAATCCGTTTGGCTGAATAAGACAATTTTTGTCCGGTCTATATACAGTGTCTATAGTAATATCCAGATTTTCATCAATTTTTAACCACGAACAAGAACGTTATCCACGGATAAAAATTGTGCATTTGTTTCGAGAACAGGCCTTAGCCGTTGTTGAAAATTCTCGCTCGATATCAGCATTTTCAACGGATGCTGTTAAAGCTGCCATTACTACGGTGGATGTTAAGTTTTATCTCTAGTTGTCGTCATGTTAAAGAACTGATTATAATAGTCTTCAATTCTCCCGAGATGTCGCAAAGAAGCGGGAGTGGCGCCTTCAACCGTGGATAGAACTGGACTGTCGACTTACAAAAAAGTGGTGACTCCAAACCGTGACAATAGACAAAAGACATCGGCCCAAGCACGATCGCGAAAGTCGTACATGACGATGATGACAAAGTTTGATTCCATGGTACAGGACGATGAAACTTACATCAAGGCAGAGTTCAAACATCTTCCTGGACAGGGATTTTATACGGTAACCGAATGGGGAAAGGTGGCAAATATTTTCAAGCACATTAAACTGTCAAAGTTCGTGAAGAAATATCTGGTGTGACAAGCCATCTGTACCTGTAGCTTGAAGAGCAACGTCTGCATTGCGACCGGAAACGTCAACCAGGAATTTTATCTGAGTGTATGCCTACAAAAACGTTACTGCCTTTCCTGAAGCTACACAATTGTTCCGTTCTATTTTGGCCGGATTTGGCATCTTGCTATTATGGAAAAAAGGCCATTGAGTGGTATGCTGCCAACAACGTTCAAGTGGTGCCCAAGGACAAGAACCCTTCGAACACGCAAGAGCTCCGCCGAATCGAACAATATTGGGCTATCGTCAAGCGGAACCTCAACAAGACTCAAAAGGCTGTTGTGAGCGAGAAACAGTTCAAGGCAAACTGGCGTTCTGCGGCGAATAAAGTGGACAAGGAGACTGTACAAAATCTTATGGCAGGTGTTAAACGAAAGACCCGGCAATTTGCATTCGGTAAGTTTAGCTGAATATTTCTCCTGTATCCCTTTTTTCCTCTTTGTTATCAAGATTTTCAGCCCTGTGCTGGTTCATCTCCAGGCGTCGTTCACTCAAACACCTTTTCGGTAATTTCGTAACTTGTCCGCGGGTGATATTCGAACTCGTGACTTTGGCGTGAGAAGTATGGATGCTTACCACTACGTCGGGGTCGCCCCCACTCTTCTGTATTCTGTGTTAACTGAGCTTGAAAAAGAAGAAGAATTTGACTTATTAGTAAAAACTTTGATCGACTCACACACCAAATTTTGATGGGAACCCTCTTTATTAGGATGACCAATTTATTCCGAAGCAAATGAAACATTTTAATTCAATTTATAACTGTCCACTGCCACGTAATTTTCAATTGCTTAACTTTATAGACACCATGATTTCATTGTTTTTTTCCCTCTTTTCGGGACATAAACCACTGCAGTGCACTGTGACCAGTAATTTGGTTTATTGTAGAGTATCCCGCATCCTTTGTTTATTGCATGTCGAGTTATCTCATCACTACTGAAAAATGATGATGTATTCGGTGTTGTTACAGTTGTCATTGTTTGTTTTGTTGGTAATGAATCAAATTTTATTGAAAGTTTCCGCTATTTAAACCCTTCAAGAAGTGAGAGCACTCTTCGAAGGCGCGCCCCTATATCAGTCAAAATCAGATTCATTGCAAAGAAAAAAAAAATAAGGCTCCGATACTGATCATACATCAGAACCCTAGTCATAACCAATTCAAACTATAGTACATCAATTAGACAATGAGAATTCACATAAGTGTTCTAAATTCACTATCACATATTTTTATTGGGAATTTTCGATGTAAGGTACTATTTTTGCATTAGAATTATTATGTGCCATGTGATGATTGTATATACCCTATGCCCAGTACGTCAAGAAATTTTCCTTAACGAAAACTTCCTTGATCAGACCGGGAATCAAACCCAGTCACCTCTAGCATGATATTGCTTTGGGGCTATCCATATACCACATGGACTGGATTACAACACCGCCCTCCCCCTGCGTGGACAATAGTTCATACAATTTTCAACAGAATGTATGGATCGTGGACACTTGCTAACTCCTCCCCTCCCCCAAACTGTCCACGTGGCATATGGATGGCCCCTTTGTAGCTGCGCTTTTACCGACTGAGCTAAAGGAGGACCCAATTTATGTAGTCATTGTGTATAATGGAAACTAATTTGGGAATAAATGCATTATGTTAACTTACTTTACATGTTGTAAAACAGCAAAATAAACTTATTAAAAAAACTTCTGATTGATGGACACATATGGTTGGCAAGTTCCTTCAATGCAAACGCGTAGAAGAACAGTCAGCAAAACCGATAAGCATAGCATTTTTTTTAAATTTATTTCAAAAACTTACAAACATACACCGCAAATTTTTCAATATGTTATGTAACAATGTCCAATATTTCAAGAAAAAATATATAAAAACGAGGGGCTCTTTGGTCCCGAGATCATAAAAACTTTAAAAAATTAAAAGAATCGTTGTTTTTAGAATCAATGATGCAGTAAAGGAGGTGTTTTTTTCTATTTTTCATTAAAAGTATGTTAAATTACCTTTCATTCGTGGTAGTTAATTGATAAAATCTAACAAGTGGTTTAAATTTTTTTTTCCCTTTATTACCGAGATTTTCAGCCCTGGGCTGGTTCGTCTCCCATCGTAGTCACTCAAATACCTTTTGGGTATTTTCGCAACTTGTCCGGGGTGAGATTAGAGCTCGTGACTTTGGCTTGAGAGGTTTGTATGTTAACCACTACGCCGGGGTCGCCCCCACAAAAGTTATGATTCTATGAAAAAAAAGCATCTCTGAAAAATGTAAATTTTTTTGACCACCCTAACGCAGAAACGGCCACCCTTATAACGAAATAAAAAAATACTGGTCAAATATTTTTTGATGAAAAACAAAACTGCCAATTATGAAGTTCTAGGAGATCATATGTATTTTATCTATGCATTTGCTGTAATTTTTTTTTGCTTTAAAAATATCAGCACATCGGTCTCAGGCTCGGTCTGAAGCGAAATGAATCCCCTCTCAAAACATATCTTCCAATCAATAACGCCACAAACATTCTTTCAAAATCACTCTGTGAATCAAAACAAAAACAATGGTTCTCGTATCGCAAGGTGAACCAATAGGGAACTCTATTTTGTGGTTGGGACCAACAGGATGCTAAGGCAGTCATTTTAAATCGCTAGTTTCCTATTGATTGTTGATACAACCGTTGACATTGTATTACATCTATTGAAAGGTGTTCTGTTTGCTTTTCCTTGGATACTTACTGCTCCCAATATACCTAACTAATGGTCAATTGAATAATTTCCGTTTTTTTTTTCAAAAAACCTTGTAACTTTCGCTCTGTAGATGATTGTTCAAGTACAAGTACAAGATTGTTCTAGCACAAGTACAATTATTCAAGTTCACAACGATATGGCGGAGTCATATCTAAAAAACTCTG
>JASCZW010016890.1:0-17896 GCA_034211315.2 Aedes japonicus | reverse complement strand
CTTCATATTATCTAATTCACTATTTTTTCCTATTAATTTGGGGGCGGTAAAGTTGAAACTGAGTTTTGAAAGAAAAAAAACGGGTGTAGGTAGAGACATCTTTGGTCAACAAAGTCGTTTAAAAGAGGTTTAAATACAATACCGTGGACCTCCGTAAGTTTGAAAAGCTAAAATAAAGAACACTCGGCGTTCAAAGTGAATGTCTGCAACTATAGAGTGTTCCGATCAAAATTTGGTCAAACAGTTATACAGAATACAGGAGAAATATTCATTTAAGCTTCCTTTTTACCGAATGCGAATTGCCAGGACGTTCGTTTAACACCTGCCATAAGATTTTGTACAGTCTCCTTGTCCACTTTATTCGCCACAGAACGCCAGTTTGCCTTGAACTGTTTCTCGCTCACACCAGGTTTTTGAGTCTTCTTAAGGTTCCGCTTGACGATGGCCGAATATTGTTCGATTTGGCGGAGCTCTGGCGTGTTGGGAGGCTTTTTGTCCTTGGGCACAATTTGAACGTTATTGGCAGCATGCCACTCCATGGCCTTTTTTTCAGTAATGCAAGATGCCAAATCCAGCCAGAATATAATGGAACAATGTAAGCATTTTACAGTGCCAGACGTTTTTAGGCACTCGCTCAGATAAATTTCCTGGTTGATGGTTCCGTAATGTAAACGTTGTTCTTCGTGAGAGAAACAGATGTCTGCCATAATCAGATATTTCTTCGCGAATTTTGACAGTTTAATGAGCTTGAAAATATTTGCCACTTTCCCATCTGATTGCCGTAGAAAATGTCTGTTCAGGAAGTTGTTACATACACATCGTCTTCAGTACCGAGGTGTGTGCCGACATTTAATGCGCGATCAAAGGAAATGCGTCATGTTTAAGTCGACCAAATTTTGATCGAAACGCCCTTTAGTTTCAGTAAAGTGGTGCATAAAGCAACTTCGCACGTTTATGCAGTTGAGTACCGAATATTTACGATTTTAGCTGTTCAAACTAACCGGGTCCACGATATGACATGATATGTATTGGTAAATAAACTATGTTAAAGCTGAAATGCTTAAGCTAGGTGTTATAAACCCTAGTAATTTTATTCGTCTCTAACAAATTGTACAGGACTAAATTTGCAGTCATAAAACCCGCATTTTTTTTTTTAAATTATAAATTTGATGCATTCAGAACTCGAAATGTTAGTTCGTAATATCAACGTACTATCGAGACAAGACTATGCCAAGCGGAAGTGTGGTCTGCTGATGCAGTTCTACCTCAGGATATATTTGACAATGTTGGGAACTTGGAGATGAAATAAAAGCTGAGTTGAATAAACTGAAGAACAAGCTCAGCTTCTTGCATAAAACTTTAAAACATTATATCGCTTGTTAGATGAATATATTGAACGAATCAGGAAATTTAAAATGCCTTCGTTAAGCATAGTCGCCTCATAAGTCCATCGAATTGAAAATCTAGTCGTAGTTCTAGCGATATTCTACAGATCGGGAAGTCACTTCCGTTAGAAATTAAAACGGACATGCTTATGGATGAGTAGAATCAGCGCAATAAAATCAAATGACATAGATTTGCAAGACAGTGTAAAACGGAGAATTGAGAACTATTGGAATTGACAAAAACTAGAGGTGAATCTAAATATCCGTTGGTATCGGCTGTTGTAATGGCAGCGTTGACGGCGTCTCATAGAAATACTGATTAGGAACCTTACCGACGATCGATTATCAATGCGTGAGAGAATATTAAATTCGCTGATGGTGATTGAAGCAATTTGGATATGAGCCGCATCTTGTTCGCATTCCCAAAGAACTGCTTTATAATGGCTCACAAAGCAACGAAAGACGGAAGAGAAAAACGGAAGGAGCTATAAAGGAAGTAAAAGTAAAATAAGCAACAAAAGAATAACTTGAAATCATCGATAGAAAAAAAGAAGAGGAGTTAAAGAGTTTTCGCTAGAAAGAGAACGAAAAAACGTGAAAAGCTGATAACTACGTTCTAATGAATGTGTTTATCATAGTACCAGATTTTTTATAATGCCAGAATGTCTATGGAAGCCAGCACGAGCAATGAAAAAAAGCCTTTAAGAACAACAATATGGTAGAAGAGCAGCTGGCTCAAGGAATGCTAGATTGAGTGACAACTATGCGTAAGCAACAGTCTTCGCAAAAATCAGCTACCGATCAAGTTCAAGAAGCTGTAGAGAAAAAAAGCAAGTCTGTTCAAGTTCCTTTTAATTATTTTTAAGTAACCCAAAGTCACTATTGGGTCTATGCAGTAACTGCTTCTAAGTCACTGTTTGGTTACTATTTCCGACATTTTGGTCACTAAAGTCACTATTATTACATCAGATGATCGCTACCAGCTCTGTATTCTGCTGAAATAAACCACACACACTTGTGAGTGGCCCAACAGTATCCTTACTGTTGGTTTAAATCTGTGCCAAAACTTGAATAACGGTAATGTGCATCTCTGTACAGAGAACAAATCGGGAAAATAGGTAAATATCTTATTCGCTGCCGACATCAATTGAATTCAGCACACCGTTTACCAAAACGGATCCCGCTACAAACCCAACCATTTTATCCAACATCCCAGTGATTTCTCATGGAAGTGCAGAGGTGTACTTGGCTTCCAATAAAACGAGTATCACGTCAACATATTCCTACCCATTTCCTCGGGCATTCGGGTGAGGTTTTGCTTAAGTTTGGGATCACCAGTTCTTACACATTGAGGATGTATGCTAGTCCAAAGTATCATTTTTAGGTTCTCTGTGTAATACCAACTGATCTGGTAATAACGGAGTCGCAACCTTGGGCGGTCAATCATGCTCATGCTCATGCTCAATTCACCATGTTTCCTATCATCACACATCACAGAAGGTATTCCAATATTTACATATTTCATCGAATCTTCTTCTTTACACTTGCTGTATCATAAAACATTGAAATTGGTTGAGAGGGTTGGCGATAATTAATTCATTGATTAGATGATCAAGTCTCTCTCACATGATTCAAAACTGCTGGGAAATCAATATTTCCAGAAAGCACGAAAGGCTTCTAGAGACTCTCATTTCACCAAATGCATGAATTGTAATTTTAGGTGGATTACAATAGATTGCTCTTCAGAACTTTCAACTTGATGCAGCTATTAGTTTCAGTAGTATTTTTTTTGTAGAATGAGGTTGTACAAAATTAATGTTAACATAGTCCCTTTTTTGTGTCTCTTTTCAGTTATTCCGTCAATCGTTTGTTTTTGCTACAGTGATTATTGTACGTTCAATCACCGATATGTAACAGCAAAAATTTCCTTCCACGTTCCTTGTTATCAATCCTTTTCCAAGTATCCAACATGTTTGAATATTGTATTCCTTAACCTCGAGCAAGCCACGAGTATTCGGCCCCGTCCTTATAACATTAGTAATAAGAAATTATTCAATGTACTTAGAATAACAGCTCCACAAAGCTAACGCATTTGAGCCTTGACGAATACATGGATCATAAAAAAATGAAAGTGTTTTTTAATTGAAATACCTCCACCAAATTTAGTGAGTGGCCCCGACAGCGTTCTTTCTGATGTATAAATCAGTACTATTTTATATTTAAATATCTTTATTGTGCATCTCCGTTATGGAAACAATATGAAAATACGAATTAAAGTCTCATGAAACCTACAAAAAAGTCTGCCACTAACAATTTCATTCCTGAGATACTCGTGGGGTATTATGCTGCTTATAATAGTAATGAGCATCAAACTAACATTCCTTCCCTTCCTTAATTGATTCATAAATGGGTACACCAGGAGTTGCACATTGAAAATTATACACAACTTCCAAGTGACACTCTGTTGGTTCTCTGTGCGACTTCAGCTGACCTCGATTATTCACGGAGAAACAATCCACGGTTGGTCAATAAGCTCCAGCTACTGCCCATGCTCAACAGCATCCTTACTGTTTGATTAAATCGGTTCAGTGTGGCTATTTGTACTATTGGTAAGAACCAGACCAAATCGGAGGTCGTGGAAGATGCATAAATATTTAATTATTCATCGAATTCCTCGTATCATTTGCCAAACGAACCATGCTGCCGAAACCACCCCGTTTTATCGAACATCCTAGTTACTGTTCGTGGAAGTGCAGAGGTGTTTTCGATGTACAACAAGGCGTAGTATAACGTCCAACATATTCCTACCCTTCCTTTTTGGCAATTAGGTGGGGCTAGCGACGATAATACCTTGATCTTGGATCACCAGTTCTAACACATGTGTTGGTCCCATGAATCATCTGTTGGATTCTCCGTAATAACAGTAGTAACAACTGATCCTACCATAAAGGAACGACATCCTCGGGCGTTACTCCATTTTGAATGCATTTTCACTGTACTATCAAGATTTTTTTGCAAATGCAAAGGATGCAATTGCATAAATGCAATTTTAGCAAGGATGTATTTGTCTTAACTTTGGTAAAAGTAAAAATCTAAAAATTTGAGCAAAAACTGGTTCAATGTGTATTGTTTTCGTCAATCACAGTTAGCATTCCATGGAGTTCGGAACACCACAGGTAGCACACAACGATCATAATTAGTCATAGTAACTTGATCATCTCTTAGCAAGTCGTAGTTTATGTTATGTCAACCGTATGGCAACAAATTGTTGTGCTACTAGGGACCTCATACTGGCGAGACCGAATGCATCCCATTCATGGATCAGCTAAGAAGATACGCCTCGATATTACCCCGTGTGCCGTGTGATTACTACCTTTGAAGAGAGTTTGACAGTCAAGCGGCCTGGTTGATTCCAAGATGGCTGAGAAGATCGTAGCAGAAATCAAACGCCAGCCAAAAGATATCGATTAGAACATCAGAAAGGGTCTTTTTGTTATGTCCAGGAAACCATGGCACAGTCTCAACTACATGTCTACAAAAAGATTAGATTGAATTTCTCTATTAGAGAGACTTTCAGCCCACAATCCAAACGACTGCTCGAAGCTTTACATGCAGCTGCTAACCAACCCGCATCGCATCGTTATAAACGAAGCAACCTACGTTAATGCCGCAAGTTCCAGCAACCACCCGTACAGGCATGTTTCGTCGCCAAGTCCAAGTTTGATTTTCCAGAGAATGTTCGGAAGACGGAAATGTCATAGTTTGCCAAGATATTCGTAATGTGGCAGAGGTAATGTGCGCTAAGGCTCTGAGTTTTCGTGGCGACATGAATGATCTGTCTGTCTATCTGTCGGAACCTTATAGACTCGGAAACTACTGAACCAATTGGCGTGAAATTTTGTATGCCGGGATTTTTGGGGCCGCGAAAGGTTCTTATAATAGATAGAGACCCCTCCTTCTTCACAAAGAGCGGGCTTCTATACAAATGAAACACAAATTTTTGCATAACTTAAAAAATAATCAATAAAATGAAACCAAATTTGGCGTATAGAGATTTTTTAAGACAGGAAATGTTTTATTGGTAGTTTGAGAGCCCTTCTCATTCTGAAAGGGGAGCTCACATACAAATGAAACATAAATTTCTGCATAACCCAAGAACTCATCAAGCAAAAGAAACCAAATTTGGCATGTGGAGGTTTTTGAAAACGTTTTTGTTTTTAGTATGATTTGAGAACACTCCACCCTCTGAAAGGGGAAGCGGTTTGCGTACAAATGAAACATATATTTCTGCATAGCTCGTGAACTTTTTAAGCAAATGGAACCAAATTTGTCAGGTATTTGAAGGCATGAAATGTTTCTATGGTGATTTTAGACCCCTCCACCTTTTGGAAGAGGGGGAGTTCCCATACAAATGAAACACTAAAATTGGCAGGTGGAGCTTTTTAAAATTAAGAAACGTTTCTATGGTAGGATGAGACACCTCCGCTCTCTGGAAGGGTGGATCCCATGAAACAGAATGTTTTGCATAACTCGAGAACTAATCAAGCAAATGGAACCAAATTTGGCATATGGTGGGTTTTGGAGACAAGAAATGTTTCTATTGAAATTCAAGACTCTTCCCCACTTTAATGGAGGGGGGGCTCTCATACAAATTAAACATAAATTTCTCATAACTCGAGAACTAATCATGCCAATGAAACCACATTTTATTATTATAAACCCTTTCATTATTAGAAACGTGCCATTGCGTGGATTTGGATTGGATTTGGATTGGATTTGGATTGGATTTGGATTGGATTTGGATTGGATTTGGATTGGATTGGGATTGGATTTGGATTGGACTGATCGGATTGGATTTGGATTGGATTTGTATTGGATTTGGATTGGATTGGACTTGGATTGGATTTGGATTGGATTGGATTGGATTTGGATTGGATTTGGATTGGATTTGGATTGGATTTGGATTGGATTCGGATTGGATTTGGATTGGATTTGGACTGATTTGGATTGGATTTGGATTGGATTTGGATTGGATTTGGATTGGATTTGGATTTGATTGATTTGGATTGATTTGGACTGGATTTGATTGATTTGGATTGATTGATTGGATTTGGATTGGATTTGGATTGGTTGATTGGATTTGGATTGGTTGGATTGGATTTGGATTGGATTTGGATTGGATTGGATTTGGATTGGATTTGGATTGGATTTGGATTGATTTGGACTGGATTTGGATTGGATTTGGATTGATTTGGATTGGGATTTGGATTGGATTTGGATTGGATTTGGATTGATTGGACTGGATTTGGATTGGTTGGATTGGATTTGGATTGGATTTGGATTTCGGATTTGGATTGGATTTGGATTGGATTTGATTGGATTTGGATTGGATTGGATTGATATTGGATGGATTTGTTAACTGCAATAGATTGTAAAAACATCACGATAGATGTACGCAGAACTCTGTTAAGTAAAAGATATGTAAAGCACTTCAAAGGTAGTTGATTGTTGCATTTGAAGTTGAATAAAGACATCATTTGACTTATTTGTTCTATACGTGGACTAGATGTTTAATAGATTCCGTTTGATTATTTTGGCTGCCATCCTCAAGGGAAAAATGGAAGGGTTTTTTCTGATTTTTTAACAATTTTCAATCATTCCATATATTACAATTATTTTTATGTTCTACGGAGTAAACAGTTATTATATACTTTGTTTAATCTGCAGAGAGCTACGTTACAAGCTCTATTTGATGACGGTTTTCTTGTTGATGCCATTTATAACAGTCCTGTACCGTGTTTATAACTCTGTAGTCTGAACATAGCATTAGAATGAAGCTTTCTAAAGGGTGTTTCGATCAAAATTTGGTCGACTTTAACTTGACGCTTTTCCAATTTTGCACACCCTCATTTTGAAGATGTGTGCGTGTAGCATCATGCCTCTATTTTGATTTTTGAGATTAGCATTTCGAGTTACCAAAGTGTCGTCGAAGGAAGAGAAGCAACGCATCACAATTTTGCACGTGCATGGCGAAAATCCAAACTACTCTCTCGCCAAGCTGGCGAAATTGTTGAATGTGGCTAAATCAACTGTTACCAACGTATTAAAAGTGTTCGGTGAACGTTTGTCGACAACCAGGAAAGCTGAATCGTGGGGAAATCGAAAACCGGAGGCCAAAGCAACAATAAAAAGAGTTGCCCGCTGTTTCGAGCGGAACCCCAGCCTCTCCGTCCGAGATGTTGCAAAGAAGATGGAAGTGACGCTTTTAACCGTGGATAGAGCTAAAAAACGAGCTGGACTGTCGACTTACAAGAAAGTGGTGACTCCAAATCGCGATGATAAACAAAACACGTCAAAGCACGATTCGGAACACGCCAGTGCTCCACCCAATCGAACAATATTGGGCCATCGTCAAGCGGAACCTTAAAAAGACTCAAAAAGCTGTTATGAGCGAGGCACAGTTCAAGGCAAACTGGCGTTCTGGGGCGAATAAAGTGCACAAGGAGACTGTACAAAATCTTATGGCAGGTGTTAAACGAAAGACCCGGCAATTCGCTTTCGGTAAAAACGAAGCTAAGCTGAATATTTATCCTGTATTGATCGGAAACACCCTTTATTAGGCTTTGTTAGAGTACAATGGTGGGTGTTTTGAAGTCTAGTTTATATATTCTCCTGAGGAAGGATACCAAAAAGGAAGCCGAAACGTTGGGTAGCTTAAAATCTGAATAGCTGAGACCCTGGTTCGAAAAATACCAACAGTTAGGCAACCGACACAAAAAATATTCAACCAGATTGCATCTAAATTGTATTGTTCAAATAAACCTTAGTTGATTGCTTTTATGCGAGAACTGATGTCAAATTGTGGTTCGGGAGTACGAAACCACTTTTTAAATTTTCCATTCAAGCATTGAAATTCTATCCAGTGAACATCGGCGCTATTCTATTGATTCATGTTGATTGAACAATTGTGGTTGATAGGAAAACGGTTCGCAATTCGAGTGATGATTTGTGGTGTGTCGTTGATTGGACAACACAATCAGAAGCGTATGTTTATTTACTATCAGGAAACGGTGGCCTGAGGAAAACATATAAAACCAATATCGGAATAATATGTCGATAGTTGCTGTTTTTTGCCGCATCGATACTTTTCGCATGAGACAACATGTTCGAACTAACTCGTATTTCCGGGGAGGTAATAATTTGCTTGGCTGCCACATAAATGGCTCGTTTGTTCATTTATGAGCTTTGCCATGTTGCTTATCCCGATCTTCGATACGTCGTATCAGAAGAAACGTGAGACTTATAATATGCTTTGTCACCTTTATATGAATCGATAAGCATGTTTATCGTTGACACGATATTTTTAAGGCTGCAAGGCATACTTCTTCATGCTCGGTGTTTGAGAGGCCTAGATGACTCCCACTGTTTTTGAATATCGAATTGTTGATGTGCTAACAAACTTTTAATCAACATTTGGAAAACATTTTAGGCCATGGAAGTCAAAAATATGACCCAACCAAGAGTCGAAGTCACCTTCTTGCTGTATAGCCTATATCGACTGGATCAAAAGGAGTAGCATATTTAACCCTGACAAATGTGGTGATTGAATACAATGTGTAGTTTATTTTTAAGTTTTAATTGTTTACAGCTGGAGAAAGTCAAGCCAGTACTCTGTAGCTTTTCCATCTTCATTATCAATTCATCACTGTCATTAGAAGACCGGTGTGACGCACCCGGTCTGGGTACCTTTTTCACCATTCATAAATGATGACTCTCCGCCGAACTCACCACCCACTTCTCCACACTGAGTGCAATCTGATAACACCCTTCATCGATGTCTGTTCCACTAATTTAGAATCACGACCAGCACTGCAAAGCCATCAGGAGGCATCGCAATGAAACCATCAATTTCCGACAAACAATAACAACAAAGCCACACATCACAACCAATCGCTAGAATCAACTTCGGAACAGACCAAACAAATACCAAACACCGTTGGCCAGGTCCTCCTCCGACTCCGGCCTCGCTTCGGCCATCACTTTCCGATTTCCATTCAAAGCCGTCTAATCCATGTTGTCACATGTCGAAACAATTTTCAGCTACTCTTGCTGCCGCCCCCCTCCCCCCCTCCAGCTTGTCTTACTGCTACATCCTCCCACGTTTACCGGTACGTACATTTTCATCAGCGAAGCACTTTGATCACTCAACTGACTAACTGCTGCTGTCTACAGCGCACAGTGTATCAGCAATGGAATTTAATCGACAATCCTAAGATCTCTTTAACGAATCCTTTGTACTTTCGAAGAAGTTGTTCGCTACAGATTACACACAATAACCTCAGATTTTGTAAACAATCTATTACCGAATAATGAGAAATCTATCCTGAAACTCCATATTCTCTCCCATAGTGGGAAATATTTTGTCCCACGAACCGATCACAGTAGCCAAGTAAGTCGATTACGAACGGAAATGAAACCCGATTTGACGTATAGACGAGCGAGCGGCGGTTCGACTGAGAGACGTCCTGTCATTCACATCCAAGACATGAAAAGCGCCGTTTTAAAATCGAAAATCGTGAAAATTCCTCCATGCATGCAGGCCATGCGTTGACTCTGCTGTCAAGTTCTTCCGAACGGCGATCCATTGCATTCAATCGAGGGACAGGAGGGAAATCGGCGAATTTCCCCTCACCCTGTCGCCAGCAACCCGAATCGGAATGCAAATGCCAAGCGAAGTGACCGTTCTGGGAGCCTTTGAAATGAAAAACTGCGGATCAGACAGATGGCGACAGATCCTTTGCTTGATTCATTGCATTTAAAGCTGATTTTGGTTCCTTTTCTGGGTTTGATCTTTTGGTTGTCCTATCAAATTTCGAAGCCCAGTGCAAATGGAAATGGTAATGGAACTCCAATGCGACCGTTGTGCTGTGGCTTTAAAATGACCAAATATTTCCCATCGCAAAGCAAGTCACAGGGTGGCAAAGGTTGCCTGTCAGCAGTGAATTTAAACTCACGAATGCATGAATGAAAATGACATTGTCCGAACTTTTCAATGTTGGGACAAATAATGATGTATCTTTATCATTGTCGTATACTCAACACAATAATTATAAATAGCATGGCAGCGGAACCATGATTATAATGTTTCATAACTCGGATTGTGTTTCGGGGAAGATGCAACAAAAATTAATTCAATCATGACACATGTTGCATCGATCGAAAAGAAACAATGTTTGGTTTTATCCCTCTTTCGTGTATATGTTTGTGCGCGTGTATGTATGCACATGTAAAGAAATGAGCTCACGTTTCTCAGCAACCGCTGGATCGAATTGGGCTGAACAACCGCCAAAATGGAAGGGCAATGGTCCCATTGAATGTTTTTAAAATCGGCCAACTTGTTCCAGAGATATGGCCGGAACAAGTTCCGATGGGTATGGGTGACGTTTGAAGATATTATCTTGAACGTTTCAAATCAATATGTTAGCGTGAAGAAAGGTATGGTACCTCCCAAGAAATGGCCAGTTGCTGATCTGGACTAAAACATATCAAATTACATTAGAGATAGAAAATAAGAGCAATAGTAGTGGCATTAAATGCTCAGCACCTTATTGGCCACATCTGGGCATGTTTCGAGTACCCCCGATGAAGTAGCCAGTTTTTGACACGGACCGAAACCTATCATGTGACGCCTCAAATTTTATTAGGATTCAAAACTTAGTGCAATGGTAATGTAATCAAGTGCCCAAAACTATATGTTTCTTCGGGGAAATGGCCAGTTTTTTACTTGAACCAAAACATTTCGCTTTTTCGGAAGATCGAAGTAAGCTTTGGGGGAGAGCAGACGTTTTGAATTTTCGGTGTCAGATTTTTTCATTTTCCCTTCAATTTTTGAAATCATTCAAATTTCTAAGCTTACATTGAGAAGAATACATTATGCAGTGTTTTAGTGCATTAGTTTTCGGTTGTCGTTTGTGTCCAGAGTGCTCTTGAAAGGAGTGAAAAAGTAGCGTCGAAGGGAAAAGTTCGGTCTCACGCGTTTCGAGAAAAAGTGTCCAAATTTCTCATGAAATCCGTTCCGCCGAGGACCAAACACGTGCTGATCCGTCAAAAATCCGATGGTGTTTTCCACCGGATAGCGCCGCTAAAAGTGTCCATACAGTGTGCAAGAATGTGCCGATTGCGAAAAAGTCTCCCAGGACAATGATGGCTGCCCCCGAAACGTTCGTGTTTGTTCAGGCGGTAGAAGTGAACAGTGCTGGTGAGCACACGCATGTAATAGTGTTTGTTTTGTTTGTGGATAATTGACAAAAAAAAGAAGAATCTTGAAAAGCCGGAAGCCAGGAAAGAATCGGAAGGACGGAAAACCGCCGAGGTGGCGTCGGCGACTTGCTCGATGCAACGAACCCCAATGGATATCGTATGAAGATTAGGTTACCGATTAGAATACAGATAAGTACCCATTATATATATATTAAATTCCAACAATGATAGTCTCAAAACACTGTCAGATCCGCCACCATTCCTTCTTAATGTGAAGCGGCACGTTTTGTTATATTTTATGTGTTTCGCCATCCGATTTTATTCGCCTCGCGGTTATGAGGTTCCATTTTGGTTTTTCTAGTCGTTCTGTATTGTGGGAAATGTGTGTTCAGCAAGTGTGCTCACATATAAATGTTTTGAAAATCCATATCTTCTGTAGTTAGAGGTTCAATTTGTCTCTCATTTCAACATGAACCTATAAATTGCACTTCTGAAATTCAACTAGTATATTTCTCTAAGACTAGCATGCGGCAATTAGCAGTATGGGATTATGTATATGTAAATAAATTTGGTATGAGCAATTCTTATCAGAAACCATCAAGCCGAGCTCTTCGAACATTTATACTGTTGTCTTTGGAATGTTTCCAGAAAATTACAAGGAAAACTTATCAAAAATTGCCTTTAAGATTAATCTGTGGCTTTTCAGAAAAAGGAAAACATCATACGCCTTTTTTTACAGGACATTCAGGATATTAACACATACCTATATTTTTCTTTTCAGTATTAAAGTAGTGGATTACAGATGTATTTTGTGAATACATGTTTTACATTTTTTAAATATATTATTTAGTATTTCATTATAATATTGTTCTATTTTCATCATATCATTGTTAATAATTTAATTTAATCATATTAAATTTTCTGGATGTGGATTTTCAACTGTTATGTACACATTAAATAAAATGCTGTTCAATTCTGCTACGTTTGTTTTAAATTAGATGAGATGAGATCAGTGACCAACCAGTGGATGTCATCATTTGAACCTATGAGATTCATCACAAATGAGTATAGGGTTGCATGGAAACGCAACAGCACATCGACATTTTAGATATACTATTCTTTATATATAATTTCAGGTCATCCATTGAGTTTCCAAGTTTTGTAAAATAATTTTCATTTTCGTGGCTATCATAGCATTATCTAAACTTTTAGGTTCATAATAGATATGCAAACCCATCGAAAATTGCAGCAGGACAACAATCTGCTGACATGTGTAATTATTATTATGATTATACATTATTATATCGCCTCACTATATTTTAAACACTTTCCTATATGACATTGCATAATGATTTTACATTTTTTTATTATCATTGCTATCATAACTTCGATTTTCGTGATTTAATATAATATTATTATTGATATTATTCTCGGAGCGTATAATTCGGTATGTCCACGCATCCATCTTCCCCTGTAGATTCACAAAATGCGTTGTAGTTCAAATCTATTTGTTTGAATGCAACTCATTTTACAGAATCATCTTTTGCGGTAAATGCAACGCAGTAGGCCTGGCCGCTTTGATGCTTGTATCATGTCTTTGATGTGCTGCAAGTATCAATATTGACAAAAAAATAATTGGGCGTCATCTAACCCAATTATTTCCAGGATGCTTTCTCGTACTGGCTGCGTTTGTATTAGATTAGATTAGATTAGATTAGATTAGATTAGAACCAAAACATTTCGCATTTTCTCTCCTGAATACATGAGCAAGCACACCAAAAATATATATAATACGTAAAAAGGGTAAGACTTCACCATAGATGGATGAATTCAGGTTTTTTTTTAACCATAATACCTTTCAGTTGACGGGTATCGCGTCCAATTCTTCGTTCGATATAGTTCCTAAAATCTTAATTTTCCGGAGTGTTGTCCTACCACATATACAGAACTCATTCACCCATTCCTGAAATATTAAAAAGGCTCTTTGGAATCATAATACCTTTCATTTGACAATTGTTGTGTGTAATTCTGTCAAGTGGTTACCAAGATATACGACTTAACTCCTCCGGTCATATTTCCGAAAACAGATATCCAATTTCTGAAACATTTTATAAAGTTCTATGGCACCACATTACCTCCAGAACCAGGTATCCAAATTCAAAATAGTTCAATAGCATTCAATGAGACCATAATACCTCTAATTTGAAACTCAATTCATATGCGTGGTTGCTGAGAAACATAAATTTGTTCCCAAAATACGTGCATTTTTGGGTTCCGCCTATATCTCCAAACCGAGATATCATTTCAAAGGTCTAGGTCGTCTAGGTTTAGGTCTAGGTTCTAGGTCGTACAAATTGTTTTTGAGTTCAGAATTTAGGGTCTACCGTTGTAATTGTATTTTTTTTTCTGAAGCAGAAAGCTTGGGTTGCATACATTTCAACGGTAGCATGGTTGAAAACATTTCATAACTTTGTATATCCGAAAATGTTACAGTTTATAGAACCTAAGTATGGTACTCCAAGACAGGTTGGATGACTTAAAACCTCCCAGATTATCTCAAAAGGTTGGTTGTCCTCCCTTAAGATCCAATGAACATACTTGAATACATATCGTAACTTCTAGAAAGCTACGGTTTTAATTAGAAATCCTAAGTTACGAACTAATGAACAGTTTGGAATAACCCAGAACATCGCAGAATACATTATAATGACGGTTGCCCTTCTTGAAGATCCATTAAACATGGTTGAATACATATTGTAAATTCACTATAGTAACAACTGAAGATCCCCAGCGGATTTTTTAAGATTCTCAATGGAGTCGGTTAGCAGAGCCTAAGGAGTGTATCGAATATAAGCTATCCACATACATTTGCGTTGTACGCATGTATTTGTGATGGTTTTTTATGCTCTGAACACTGCATGCTGTGCGTTTGACTGTCGGCTTTCTTGTGTTTACTTGTTTGTGCGGTTCAAATTCTGCGTTTTCAAAATGTCGCGTATTGAAAAGGAAGTACAAATTAAGGTTCTGGACACATGGCTAAGTGAGAAGGGTATTACTATGCGAAAATTGGCGAAGCGGTTTGGAATTCATCATGCGAGTGTTAAAACCATCATTAATAAGTTTGGGGAACACTATTCTTTGGATGAGCTACCAGGAAGAGGCAGAAAACCCGGTTCTTAAAACCAGCAGAAAGTGGTATCTCTAATCATGAAGAACCATGGCTAAAAAAGCAGGAACGAGTGTCGGAATGATCCAGCGTATCAAGAGGCGAAACCACCTGAAGACCTACAAGAAGCAGAAAATCTCGAAACAAAGTGCAGAACAGAAGAAGCGAGCAGCAACAAGGGCCCGGAAATTGTATTCGCGTCTTTTGCAGCGTCCGGATGCATGCGTTTTGATGGACGATGAGACCTATGTAAAGGAGGACTCAAAAACCCTTCCAGATCCACAATACTTTACTGCCGTCGTTGAAGAGGATGTGAGCGATGCGGACAGGTCGATTCAAGTGGAGAAATTCGGTCGAAAGGTACTGGTATGGCAAGCAATATGTTCCTGTGGTTTGAAGTCAACCATTTTTTTACACTACCGGAACTATAAATGCGGAAATCTATCGATCTGAGTGTCTCCAGAAGAGATGGTTGCCTTTATATAAGAAGCATAGTACACCTCCACTGTTTTGGCCGGATTAAGCGTTGGATCACTATGCCAAAACCACTCTCAATTGGCTTGCGGAAAGGGGTATAGATTTCGTTGAGAAAAATATCAATCCACCAAATTGCCCTCAGCTTCGACCCATCGAACGTTACTGGGCCATCGTGAAGAGGGTTTTCAAGAAGACTGGTAAGGCAGCTAGGAACATACAGGAGTTCAAAAACATTTGGACTCAAGCGTCCAAAAAATGCGATGCAACACTGGTCCGAAACTTGATGAAGAGCTGATCCAAAGTTCGAAAATTCGTGAAGGAATCACTTAAATTTCATCCGGTCTTCATTATGTTCAAGTTTACCCTCGTACAATAAAGGATCAATTTGTTGTATGAATAAAATATCGGTTTTCAACATAATTTGAAATTAAGTTTGTGGATAGCTTATTTTCGATACGCTCCTTAAGAGAGTTTAAAGCTGGTTATTTTTCCTAGTGAAAATTATTTCAAAACCAAAGTTTCGAAGGATCCCAGGTAACTAATAAGCATTACTAAATGCATAGAATCAAGACTTAATCTGCATTTCAGATGCTACATGCATTTTATTAGCATTATATAATATTATTGAATGATATCTGTTGTAAAGATGGATTTCAAATGCTATCTAAATGCTTGTAGCCTGTAATAAGCATTTCAAATGCAAAATAGCATTTATGAAGCATTATCATAGCATTGCAGTAAAGCAGCCGTATATTGGGCCAAAAGCGGCATTTATGTTGCATTTAAGGCGACTTAACTGCTTGGTAGACTGCTTATTTATTACCTGGGATGGGTCGTAATTGTTTACTGTGTCTGTTATATGTCACTACTATTCTTTTAAGTTTTGGTTGTATTTTTAGTAATGTGGTGAGTTGTATACTGTTGTATACATTGATTTTTAGTTTTTTTATTGATTATATTTTGTATTGCTTGTTGTGAGTAACCACTTAAGTGTTCTGTCTCAAAAATGTAATTTAATTTAAATGTTATGTACGTATAATCATCTTGCATTTGACGGATGTGATTTATTTTGGAGGATTGTTCGTTTAAGTTACGATATAAACATGGACGCAAAACGAGAGCTGGTGGTAGATTTGATTTATTTGAAGAAATTCTGACCGTGTAAGCTATTGAGACGACATAAACACATCGGTGAGAGATTTATCTTTCGTGCCATGAAAACATACAACGAGACGGCTACGTACCGAATCAACCAAAAACTTGGACTTCATCCAACGGTTAGGATCAAAATGACGTCAAAATGTCCCACATCAAATTGCAACACGGAAAAAAAGCTGTAGAAAATTACCCATTGGGTATTTTCTCTTAAAAATTTCACCCAAAAAGCAACGTCGTGAATTGATTTTGCGCAAGCACCGGGAAAATCCTCAACGGTCAACGGTTACAACATGAGCTTCTACGAAATTCTGAGCATCGAAACTCTGAGAAATGCGGTCAGAATGGATGTTCTATTAGTGATCAGGATCACAAGCGTGTCGTGAAAGCGTATAAACGGAATGCCAATGCTTCGGTCAAAAAGTTGAATCTGTCCAATTCTTTTTTTCAAAGAGCCAAGGAAGGGACTGCATACGTACAAAGTGCAAAAGGCTCCAAAAGGTTGACGAAGGGCAAAATACAGTAGGGAAAGTCACGGGCCCCGAAACTGAACACTCAGATGCTGACACAGCCTCATTGTTTCATCATGGGTAACTTCCGGGGCTACTGTTCTATACAAGTTTGATATTCCAGAGGAAGTAAGGAAGCAGAAACTCTCAAAGTTTGCTGCCAAGAAATACATGATTAGGCAAGCGATCTACTTATGTGGCAAACGGAGTCTGCCGTTCATGACTACTGGAACTGCAAACGGGGAGATCTACCTCAAGAAGTGTCTGCAAAGGGGGCCTTCAATCCTCTGGCCGAATTTAACTTCGTGACATTCATACGTCAAAATCAAGGACGCTTCTATTACTACACGATTTTTTTATGACTCATTACACGGAATTTATTACATGAATTCGAGATCAAGCAAAAATACACCGTGAACTGAATCACGTTATCATGAACTAAATAACATTTAAAGGAAAAAAATCTTGAATACGTGAACTAGCTCACGGTCCGTTTACATTTTTGGGAACGATTTTTCAGTGTAGAGTTCGAGTTTCTAGCTCAGCTTTGTTGAAATCGCAAGTGATTATCAAACATCAAAAAACCATTTTCAGTTCAATCAAATATTATTATTTTGAATAGTGTCGATCGCAGAGTCTTACTGCCCTCTATTAGCATAATTACAACTTTATTACGTGATATAGAGTATCTTGATATCAAAGACATGTACATTATTTCCAGTGAAAACTAGATGTATAGTTGCTGATATCAAGATACTCTATATCACGTAATATAAGCAGTAGTGTGAACGTACTATAAGCCTAAAAAAATACATCATTTGATACTCAAAATTATCCCCACCGAGATTGAATTAAATATTGATATTGACATCAGCACACACGATAATGAACACCCATCGACGAATGAACAAAACCGAATAATGACTTCGAAACTCAGCGGTTGC
>JASCZW010016889.1:0-17911 GCA_034211315.2 Aedes japonicus | reverse complement strand
TTTTGCTTGCAATTTCTAGGTATTTTGCTTAGGTATTTTACCTCTTAATCTGAGCTCTTGTATACCAAGGTCAGCTATCAAGATCAAAATTAGGTATTCATGAGTTGTTGTCTCCTGCTCGGGAAGTTGTAATTTGGGATACCTGGGAATACCTGATTTTGCTATTTTCTTACCTCAATTTGGTATTCGCACGACGTTGTGCGGAGCACTTCTGTGGTGTTATCCACATTTATTTAACCTCTTATGCAACGCTCTTAGGCCAGTTATCAAGTTATTCGTTCCTGCTCGGGTATAAAGAATGACCCAGAGAGTATGAACGTACCAGTTCCCAGTCAAAATACTACACAAGTGTTGGAAATTCAGTTTTGATTAGATATACTGTCAAAATCAGAGGAGCGTATCGGGTTAGTGTTCTCAACATTTGCGATCTAGCGTTGTATGCTTGTTGGCACACCTTCCTGCGAACGTTTTTCATAAGATTCAGAACAGACTTCTTGACGACAAGTTTCGACACTTTCTTCCTATCTTTTCCAAACTGTTGAATGATATCTGCTGCCGAGACATGTTTCCTAAGATATGCCTTCGCCAGTTCCCAAAATTCTTCAATTGATCGAATTTGCGGGCAATCACGAGAGACTATGTTCTAGAAATGTTAAGATAGAGTAGGATGAGACCTAAAGGAAGATTAGCAGTATCTAGGTTGATTAGATGGTAGGACTGCAGTTAAAAAGGTTTGGAGTAATGACAATAGGCTATTGGGGACACATACAGAGATCCGATGGCCACCCACTAATAATAGCAGAAAAAGATTAGGTGTTACAATAAGTGAAGAGGTAGACCTGCAAAAACATGGAACGATTCAATTAAGGAAGACAAAAACAAGCTATCAAATATAAAGAAGAGGAGTGGGTAGAATTTTGAAAAGATAAAACCTGGTAAAATAACTGATAGTGAAAAACAATCAGAGTCAGGAGAAGAAGACTAAAAGGCGAAGACTAAAAGACGAAAACTTTAGAATCAAATTGATTGCAAAGAAGAATATTAACGCTCACACAAAAAGAGAAATAGAGCAAAGGAAAAATGAAAAAGAATAAAAAAGGAAAATAAATCTGGCCATTTTTCCATGTACCATAACATAAAGCAATGCCATTGGGCATATGAAATAACACTACAGTTCTACTACTGAAACTCCAACAGCATCAATAGAATAATTAATTTATAGTGTGACTACTCATATAATTTCGTTTCAATCATTTTTGGTTATATTATGAAAAGGAGAAGAAACAAAAGAGAACACCCAAATAAAAACACTCCTAACAGAGGGACAAAATTTAAAAAAAAAAACAAAGGTAAAACATAAGGGAACAACGCAATTGCAGAAGATACATATTCTTAAAATTAATACGCTAGCAGCTATTATATACATATTCATTACTAAGGTAATTCTCAGCTTAGCCTCATTTAGATTTTTAAATTTGTTAGACATCCAGGGTCCATAAAATTATCCTATATTATTTTGAAAAGCCTTAAAACATTTTAATTAAGTGAATAAAATTCAGCATGCTCTATCTGAAAGAGCTTATTCAGACGATTCACACAGGGTAGAATGTATGACAAAAACGTCAAATGCAATTTCGTATCCCGTCAATTTAGTGCTTCGTGAATTGACCTAACTTTTACTTCCTCGACAAGATCTACGTTCAATGCAAAACCAAAAGAAGCCCTGAGTGGTTCGAAACGATCTAACACTCAACGAACTACACCTTCCAAAGAAAACCAACGCGTGGCGCTTGGGTGAAGCATTTTTAATGGTCTTAGTTCTAGTAATGATTGTATTTCGTTAAATTTACTCGTGCGCAACTTAAATCATTATAAATTTCCCGACAAAATGGTTCCACATGATCAGTTATATGCTACAAAGTATAAAAAGCGAGGGACGACAGTCATGTTTCAGTAAAGCAGATAGAGACTGATTTTTCCCATGCTTTTCATTCCAGAGTAGCCAGCTAGCAAAAGCTTTGGCAAGGCGTCCAGTTTATTTTTTTTTTCGATTTGAATTAATCTGGATTGATAAAAATTATGAAAATCAGGCCAAATCGGGATTTTTTTTATCAAATTCTGGAAAAAAATTGCTTTTCAGAATTTCAGGCAAAATGCTAAAAAGCCTGGAAAATCCTGAAAATTCAGGAACATTGGCATCTCTATGCACCGTATGACATTGTAGCTACGGCAAGATTTTGTACGTAGGTTTCGTCATTCATGATTACACAGTTCGTGTTCCCAGCAAGCATTATATCGTACAACTTTCGCACTCTGGGCGAATTATAACGTGGACAACATTTATTGATCAAATGGAAAACCGACGTTTTTGATGAAAAACTTGAGACTTTATTGTGAAAAATTGGTAACATATTTATTATTGAAATTATTGACCATCGCTAGCCACCACTTTTTTCCATCTTTCTGGTAGCATACGGATTCTGTGTAAAAAAAACTGCTCATCTTTTGAAGCGATCCATGAATCTACCCGGTTTAGGCCTCTTCGTAAAAACGGAAGTGCTGCTCACCCAGGCCATGCGTCATCGATCGGAAAAGGTTGAAGTCGGAAGCAGCAATATCTGGAGAATACGGCGGGTGTGGGAGGATGTCCCATTGCAGAGTTTCTAGGTAGGTTTTAACGACCTGAGAAACATGTGGTCGAGCGTCGTCATGCAGCAAAAGGATTTTGTCGTGTATATCATAATATATCTGACCGAGTTGGTCCCTCAAAATACACAGCATAAGCTGCGAACCATGGATGTTTGGCTTGGCTGTGGATGTTGATGCATGACCTGTCAACAAGATTTTTTTCGTTTCGGGTTATCGTTGTAATGGATCAACTTCTGATCTCCAGTAACAATACGAGGCAGAAAACCCTTCCTTTTTTGTCGTTGGAGCAGCAGTTCACACGTGAAAAAACACCTTTCCAGCAGCAGTAAAACATATGATGTCGATAAAAATAAACAAGTGCACTGAAGCGGAGTTAGTGACAAATGACCAGTCTAACAAGGAGGTGTTTTGATACGACATTATTCACTAATATATACTGGTGGCACTATCTATTGGAAAACGGCGGTTTTCTATTTGCACCCCTGATATAATAATGAATGCCTGGAGAGGCCTAAATAAGTATGGATCTGTTCATAAACCACGTAGACTCATTTCTCAGCATCCTCCTCCTCCCCCCTCGTAGACTTTTAAACATTTTTTTTTTTAATTTTTATGGAGCGTAGACTTTGGTCAGACCCTTCCACCCAGAAACGTCTGTATGGATTATCAATAGCTCCTATTGAATGAATGCCAGAATGTAAAACATGAGGCCGACCTAAAAGTATTGGATCACCTGTGCTTCCATGGGAAAAAAAAGAGTTGAATATTTATTTTTCGGAATCGTTTGTTGAATTTTCTGGAAACTTTCAATGTACCAGATTGTATATATTTTGTTAGATTCTATAAGGAACAACAACATAAGCTGAATTCACGACACGCAAAAAAAAACCAATGGCGTCTCTTTCGCACGTTTAATTTGTTCATTGGACAGGCAGTCAAACATTTCGCAAATTTATCGCTATGTATGTTCTAATTGTCCTGTTTTTAATATCGCAATCAGTCTGATGATACACTAGAGGAATGAACACACCGGAGGAATCACGTAAATGTTTGATGACTATTCCTGCTATTGCAGAACTATATTGCAATCAATATCACGAACAGAGAGAACACAAAGAATAAGTTTTTTTTGTTTTAAAATGAGGTATCAATAGACAAAAACCTTCCCTTTCAAACAAGTGCCCCTCGCTTGAAACTCATGTTCGTCTGCATTGTTCTTACAGGCTGTAGTAAAACAGAAACAAATAATAAATAAAACACAGTTGACGTGGTTCGAGTTAAGTTTGTACAAATTTTCGTTGATTGGAATGGACTCACATCGTTTCGATTGGCTGAATTTGTCTGAGCTATAACCAAATAGACTCTATAGCTTCAATGTTGCTTTTGGTTCCTTTATTTTAAAAATACTTTCTATTGTTGCCAGATTAGAACACATTTTTTAATTTTCAATAACTTTGTGGATCATTCTTGGCTTTTGCCGAATTTCAAATAAGTTATATTTACTTAACTTAACATAGTCTTTTGGAGATTGAACTCGTTAAGGTTTGTAATGAGAACTTCACAATAAAAAAAATCACCCCAAATCCGCGAGCACTTGAAACTGAAGAAGTCCGTAAGTCACAGACGAAACAAGCCCATCTGTCAAAAAATAGGCTTTTTCTAGTGAAATTTTCTCGAGGTTACTAGTGATAGTTTGATAAGTGTTTTACGTATTATTTTTTAAAAAGTGATCAACTGTAACACTTCATTGAAAATTTCCTAGTTTTTTCAATTACAGCTAGTTTTCTCAAGAATCAACCTATTCATTGAACAGGTAATGCATTTAATCTATTCGTATGTATTCGTATGTATCCAAGCTTCTTTTAATTTAAAAAATCTTTGTTTAATTATGGTCAATTTGGTTACAATATTGCCGAGAGACAAACTAGAAAACTACCAAAAGAAAAAGTTGTTTAACGAATCAAGCTTGAACATATTCGTTACAATCGGAATGGTCTCACCAAGTGCTGCTTTTGGATGAAATTTAATTATTTATTTTGAAATTTGAGCCCTTTGATTATCAGCCAGCAATCCAAGGAAATCATTTAAAAAAAGAAAATATTAAGCGTTATTTTTTTCGAAAATTCAACTTGTTAGACAGACTAAACTTTCGATGTATTAAAACATTGGAAGAGATTTCTATCATTTAACTTTTTTTTTAGAAATTTAAACGCTACATCATTTTGAAGAAACTGAAATGAATTCCTATCAGAATTTTGAGTTTTGAAAATCTCTTCAAAATCTTATAGTAGACTGTATGTATTTTTGAGCTTCCGGGAGATTGTTTTGGAATAAACTTCTGAGCAGTTATTTCTTAATTTCTTAGAAATTCACTCCTAGTGAATAGTTTCTTCCAGACTTTCTGAGAAGTCTGAAAAGTGAAATTGATTTCGGAACTTCTTTCAAGCCCTATCCTGAACATCGAGGAAAATCTTTTCAAAACTTCGGGGAGTTTTATTCTGAACTAAATTAACTAGGTAAGTTTCATTCTAAACATTCCTGAACTTCTGGGAAGTATGAACACGAACTTCACGGATACTTGTTCTTGAATTTCTGAGATATTCTTGCTTCAGCTACACAGGACTGGCCGCTAAACTTTGCTACTTACTTAGAACTGCCCGCTAAACCTCCGGAAACGTTTTTTTTTTTTGAGGCATTGTTTTTCTGATCATCTAAAAAGTCTCTGATTGAGGGAATTCCTTAAATTTTCTAGGAGTCCCTTGCTGACCTTCGAAGAAGCTTTTTTTTTTGAGGCATTATTTTTCTGATTATCTAAAGACAGTGGCGTCTCGTCCATATGTGCATCTCGTGCACTGCACAGTCCAAAATTGTATATTTCATGTATTATCAAATTCATCGATTTAATACTCCGTTAATACTCGCAGACTGGGCATTTCGAATGGTGCACCAGATCCTGTATATACCACACGTGGATCGTTTGTAGATGTTTTTTTTTTTCCTATAACTTGATTTCCGATGAGTTAGTGTCTGTTTTGTGCACTTTGTGGTCTGCACAGAGTAGTGTTACTCACTGGCTAGTTGCAATTTTATTCTGTTGTTTCGGGACATTGACAAGGTACTTTTTGTGGCATATCACAAGAGACTCGGCAAAGGAGGAACTATGGAGCAAGATATTGTTGTCAAAATTGACGTCCGGGTTCGAAAGAAAGTGCACAACCGGTTAATTTTCTCACGAGACGCCACTGTCTAAAGAGTCTCTGATTTAAGGAATTCCCTAAATTTTCTAGAGTTTGCATGTTCTCAACAAGATTACAGAAGTTCTTGGTAATAAAATTTATGAAAAGTTCTCGTAAATCCTTCTCATAAATCCACAGCATTGTTTGCATGTATTCAAGATACTAACGAGTATTATGCTGAACTTTGCACACAACTTCCGAACAGATCTCAGAACTTTTCAGAAAATTCGGAAAAAAATTGTAGAAGAGCTGAATTGTTCATAAATTTGCCTCTTATAACTTTCAAAATCTGCATAGAAATTACAACTTGTCTTTGACAAGTCCTAATAAACGCGTGAAATTCGTAGTTCATGTATTTAATAATTAAGTTATGCATTATTTCATGTTTATTATGTAATTAATACTTTCAGGAGATGCTGGATTTCCACAGAAACTAGTCTAGCTTACACTTTACCGGAATACCCGCATGCGCTTATTCCATTGATGTCTCCTTCAATTAGAGCTTTCGTTTTTTTTTTTTATAAATTCAATATCATCCTATTCAAGCTCAAGTTTAAGTTTTGACTTCCTCTTTTCTAGGTTGTCCATTGTTCTTTGCCTTGCATCGGCGCTCAACATCTCATTTTGTTCAATTTTTGCATTCAAACGAAAAATAAACACTTACTTTTTGCCATTCCGATCCAAGGCGCATTGGTGATCTTGTTGAATCGAACACTTGGCCAATTTCCTCCCACTTCTGCTTTACATTTGTTTCGCTGACTCCAACACCACAAAAGCCTCTGGCGATGTTCACATTCATTTTTATCAGTTCAACTATTTGTTTTTTTATGAAGAATGTACAATCTCGCAAGAAGGAAATTGTTTTTCAGTTAATTCACATAAAAAAATGGTTAACGGTATTTCTTACCTTCAATCAGTTATCCCTTCCAGACGAAAAACTGCGTATCAACACAAAAAAACAAACTTACTCCACAGAATGTGACAGACCTGCTCGACAAAATTTCATCGATCTCGACAACTGTAATAGCCAAAGAAACCTGCCGAGTAAAGTGACGGTCGACTCGACTCCTATAATTGACCCCTATTATTTCAATACCAAGTTTTCACGAGAATCCGGTGGTCATTCGTCCGAACTTTCAATCTGTTAATTGAACAGGTAATGCATTCAATCTATGTGTATGTACCGAAATTCAAGAGCTTCACTGATGCCCCTGCTTCTTTTTAATTAAAAAAAATCTTTCCAACTATTATCACTCGTGTTTTTCTTCGTTTCAGAATCAAGAAGAACAACCGACAGTGTAAACTGTAACGGCGCGTTTTTTCTTAGGATCCATTTGGTTATAGCATTGCCAAGCGACAAACTAGAAAACTACAAAAAAAAAGTTCTTTAACGTAATTATCTTGAACATGTCCGTTACAATTGGAATGGTCTCACCAAGTGCTCGATCGGATGAAATTAGATTATTAAATGAAATTTGAGTCTTTTGATAACAACCAACAATTCACGGAACTCATTTAAAAGAGATGAAGAGCTATTTTTTGAAAATTTAACTTGTTGAACAGACTAAACTTCCAATCACTGATGTTTATGTGAGAATCTATTAGAACATTAGAAGAGATTTCAGGGAGAATCATTTACAATTTTTTTAGAAATCTCAACGTTGCATTTTGAAGAAACTGAAATGCATTCGAATCAGAATTTTGAGTTTTAGAAACTCTTTCCAAAATCTTATAGTAGGCTGTATGTATTTCTGAGCTTCCGGGAGATTATTTAGGATTTCGACGAAATGGAGCTAACCCGTGCCAAATTTTCAATTGTATTTCCAAATCCGAAATCCGCTTTCGCAGTTCACACTCACAACCTATATTACTTGATACAGAGTATCTTGATATCAAATGCCATGTACATTATTTCCAGTGAAAACTAGATGTATAGATGCTGATATCAAGATAGTCTATATTACGTAATATACGTTGTAGTGTGAACGGGGTGTTAGTCTCTACAAACCATTTAGCGGGAATACTTCATATCAAATGGAATCTCGTAGACCAATTTGAAGGCAACATTCATGATCATAAATTAAAGAAAATTTAAGAAAGATCGCGGGAATATCTAGAGGAATTATACACAGAGAAATATTGGAAGGGAATAACACGAGTGACCTGAGACAATTCCATACGAGCCTCTTTCTTGAGAAAGAAGTTCATATCAATAACTGAACGAAATCCATTTGAATATCAAGGGGAAGTCACGAGAAAAAACCAAACCAAAACTTAAAGCAATCATTTCCAAAATATAATTAGACCGATTTTTGATATTAAAAAAAACAAACTATTAAGTAAACGTTGGATATTGTTTTCAAATTATTGTATGCAATTTAAAAATATAGAGGACAAAACTTCCAGTCCTAGTAAAAAGCCTTCCACGGATGTTTCTGAAACCATTGAACATTGGACGGAATCTCATTTTTCACCCCCGCCACTACTCACTTTGCAAACCAGCTCTCCTCGATGTCGTAAATCTCGGCCAAGTCCTGCTGGACCCGCAGCTGCTGCAGGCGACACTCGTCCACGTCTAGCCGGCCGTCGCCGACGTGTCGGAAACCTTCCGGTAGTAACATGTTATACACTATTCTTGCACCGATCAAATTCCCAAACTAAGCTTGCACACCGAATGCGAATTCACTTTGGCACGGGTTTTGGTATTTTTCTCTAAATTCTAAGTTCTAGGATATTGGCACTTGGTTGCAGCAAACAGAATCAACAAGAAAAATCAACTCGCTCTGTGACCTCTAACTTTACACGGTTGCTACTAGACGGGGTACGTAAATATTTCGATAAATCCACACACAACTCTGGCTCCTGCGATAGATAGAGACTCTTATGTTAATTTCCAAGGCAAGCTTCAATGTAAACACACTGGTCGTCGTCGTCGTTGTCGTACCACTTTACCGTGACTTTGCTTCGGGAGCGAAAACATTGGACATACGGCCGACTCCGTACACTGTGAAACAAATTTCGGAACCGTTTCCGGGGGCTGCGGGCGAATGTTTTCAAATTGCAGTTTTTGATTGCGATCTTTATTTTCTACCGCTTTTCATCGAAATCGAAAACAATCCTGCCTTGTGCCTTTACACTCTTTTCTGTCTTCTGCTGTTGCTTTTGGTGCTTTTTCCTCTTGTAACACTCACACAAACTCACTTCTGCGATCGTTTCTTTCGCAGCAGTCTCTTTGCTTTCCTGATGGAGGAAACTGGCTCAGCTGCGGCTGTCGCGTGTATGTATATTATTTTTTTATTACTTTTATTTCTAAGCTCTTCAATGCGGGTACACGCACACACAAAAGATCCCAGTGGGAGCAGACTGTTGCTGTTTTGTGCGACTGCAAAATTCACACTTTTATCTCGAAAGTGCACAACACACCACTTCGGACGGCTGGAGGAATATCTTATCTTGTTTGTTTCACAGCTCTAGGGATGACACTGATAGAAAAAATCGTGCTGGACTGCTGCTGATAAAATTTCGCCAATACCCGAAAACAATCGTTCCAGCAGACCGGATGAGAACTTCGTCGTGTCTCGCTCTTGCTTTCTTCTAACTGCTGCTGTTGCGTTTCTCTTCTTCTGCTGAAGTATTTTTCTGGTTTGCAGCAGCACCGCCAGAGGGCCTTTCACATTCACAAAAAAAACCCTTCTACAACCGAACGAGACACACAAACACACTTCAAAGCTCCGAGATTGTCTGTTGATTTCCCTGTCACTGTCACAACTGACACGGGAATAGCACACCACACAATCCTGACCAGGGAGAGGCAGATCCTTTTTCACCGAGGACCAGCTCGCACTCCTGGTGAACAGTAACTTTTCCGTATGAAAATCTTCTTGAAAATAAAACAGTTTCAACACCACGCCCGCCCGCGGAGAATATTATTTTCGCTACTGTTTGGCGTTAGTACCCTTCTATTTTCTCCTTATTAGAACCTTTCGTTTCTTCTAACAATACGAACAACACTTCTAGTATTCTAACTAAGAACTTGTAACTACAGTATGGTGTAATAATATTCCTAATGGTGCTGCGTGCGCGTCCAACTGCGAACAACGTTCGATTCTGACTGACTCACGAAACTCTCGGTTGGTCGGTCCGTCGGGTCGGGTCGATTCAATCGAACGGAGGAGAGCAACACTGCTTTTGGTGCTTCACTGTTGTTCCGCTGCTCGTCGCCATTCGCCACACCAGCATACTCGAATCGAGCCCGAGCCCGAGCGTCAGGTCAGCTGGAAATCAATCGAAAACTGAAGAGAGAATGATTCTTTGTGCAAGAGCGCGAGAGAATTTCAAATCGTGTATGGAAGAAGAGAGAGGAAAAGTAAACGAACAAAAACGGCTGGCGCCCTGTCGGATAGAGAACGCTTGTCAAGAAAAATGTCACAGATTTGAAGTTTCTTTGGTTATGTTTGGAAAGGGCCAATGTACGAAAAGTGGTCAGATTTTGAACGTTAGTGGAACTTACTACGGGTGTCACTTCACTCTGAAAACGAAGTAAAGTGAACACAACCCTATTACGAGAGTCACTTCAGTGAGTGATAGACTGTCGCAGCAACGAAAGAGCTCTCTTTCAAATAATTTCACTTCACCAAAATTTGATCGACATAAGTGATGTTTTTCGTGGATGTTATTTCACCATTGTTTGCAATAGATCATCCCAGGTAACCAATAAGCAGTTCCAAAGCATCTTTACGGCAGCCTATCAAGCAATTAAGTCGCCTTAAATGCTACATAAATGCCGCTTTTGGCCCAATATACGGCTGCTTTACTGCAATGCTATGATAATGCTTTGTTAATGCTATTTTGCATTCGAAATGCTTATTACAGGCTACAAGCATTTAAATAGCATTTGAAATGCAACTTTACAACAGATAGCATTCAAGATGCTGATAAAATGCTAATATAAAGCTTGTAGCATCTGAAATGCAGATTTAGGGTTGATTTACTGCATATGCTAATGCATATTGGTTACCTGGGATTGCACGAAGGCATCATCAATGCAGTTTTGACAGTTCAGGGAGCTTATTTACGTGGACTTAGAATATTTTCGGTAAGATCGGTTTGAGATTTTGTGCTCAGTATTGGTTACAATTGAATTAAACTTGCCGGAAAACAGACACCAGTGCTTATTTTTACATCAATTCCTGAATCTAATCGTACTGAATCCGGAAAAGGCCAATGAAAAATTTCGTTTGAGCGGTCCAAATTCTAACACCTTGTAAACAAGCGCCCTGAACTGTCAAAAAACTGAGTTTAATAGATTCGGTGCAATGATATATGGTGAAAAGCAATCAAACACTGGTGAAAAAAACCTAACGAATTTCATTGATAAACCTAATGAAATTTAGTCACAAGGAATCAGTTTGAATTTCATGCTTTAACCTTATGAAACATTTTGTTTGTTATCTACAATCTAGTCTACAATCTTTTAAATACGACAGTTGTATGATTTTGAATACACAGCCTTATGCATCAAATTGTTGTGGAAAATGATAACAAAACACATGCGTATGTTATGTAATGTTTGTTTTTAAAAGTATTTCACTTCGAAATTTATTATTTTCAGAGGTTATTTCCTACCCTGATCACAATAATTGAAGAATTGCAGATTCAACCGTCTTAAATTGCAAATCAAAAAGTATCATTCCGGGAATAGATAAATTCGAGATGACGTCGAACTTTCCCCCGTTTCTCCTCTCCATCGCTTCCGTTCCTTGTCAAACCGTCTTCCATAAATGATGCAAAGCTTCCTGCCATACGCAAGAAAGCCATATCGTTTTGTTGCTACAGATTTTGACGACTAGCAAGTACCTTATCTTCTTAAGCCAGGCGCCGACTGATGTGGCGGAGGTGTGACATCTGCTAGCATGTCGAAACATCTTGTCGACGATCGCCTCACGCCACAAGACTTTGACTCGATATTTTAATATGTTATGTGATACCACACCTCCGCCACATCAGTGAGCACCACGACTTATAGTCGCCTTATAGCCCAACATCATTGTCGAGAGCATGTCGAGAGAGATTATTCAGCTTTCATGACGAAAAAGTTGAACAACTTCTTCAAATTAGTTTGAACGGCCTGTTATTCAATATAGAGTATGGAATAAATATAATACGAAGGTAATTCATTGCTGGCGTCCGTGGTGCAGTGGTAAGCGTGACTGCTACTTGGCACACCAGTGGGTCTTTGTTCAATCCCAGTCAACGTCAGTGGTTTTTCTGAGGCGAAAAAATCTGGTCACGTCTTCCTTCGGAAGGGAAGTAAAGCCGTTGGTCCCGGCTCATATTCATGAGTCGTTAGGTAGGTTCCAGGTGGTGGAGACGTCTCCCTGGCGTCGGTTATTGTCACCATGTGAGGAATTTAAAAAGTACTTCAAAGAAAAATTTCTGAACGCAAGAAGCTATTGGTTGAAAATGAAATCATATTTGCGCCACGCTCTGATTGGTTCATACTGCCATAGTAACCGTGCCAGCGATTATGAAACATGTGGAAACGACCGAAGACCAACCATCAGCTCTCGCTGTGCATCCGTAAGCGACAGAAGTGTTTGACGAGTACAAGCCACTATCGACCTAAAAAGTAAAAAGTTTACGGATTTTTTTTCAATATTACCAAGCGGAATTTTGAAAATTGATCTGCATGGAACGAAATGTCACCTTCACTTATAATTGGCCCACAATTGATACGTTTCGGATGCGTTTGCGTGAATTTGACAGTTTTCCCATAGGTTTTCTGTCAAATTTACGTCAACGGAACGCAAACGTATCTATTGTGGGTGACCCTTTAAGGTCGGTATCGTGTTCGAAAGAAATTTCTTTTTCTATTTCAATCCCATGTTAAATTCTGTTTACTGAAACGGAAAAGTTAAGAATCAAAAAGAAATTTCTGCTGCAGTATCCACCTGAAAAGAATGAAAAATAAAATTGGAATTTGTAAGGTTTCAACGCAAACTAATGGGAGCTGCCACTTTTACTTTCGAAATAATATTTCGCTCGATTAGGTGACATTTTTTTTCATCCAGCTCAATTGTCAAAATTCCGCTTGGTAACATTACACAAAATTCCGCAACCTCTTTACTTTTTAGGTCGATACTGGTCTTTACGTAATAGTCGTGCGGAATATTTTTTCGAAAGTAAAAGTGACAGCTCCCATTACTTTGAGGGGAAACCTTACAAATTCCCGTGAAAATAAGAAGACCAGAATCATTCCACGTCACCTCCAGCTGGCCATCCGCAACGATGAGGAGCTGAAAAAACGGTGTGACCATTTCACAGAATGGTGTCCTGCCAAACGTCCTGCAGCCTACGAAGACAGAAGCAAATTTCAATCGCGAACCATGTTCCCTCCGTAAACCACTAAAATCCGTCCTTTTCAGGACGACCAAATCAATTGACCGACTAAAGAGTATGTTTAATTGAAATTTCTCTTGCGTGTGGTAGATAGACTTGATATGGAACAATACTTCCAAAAATATTCGATAGCATTACATTCCGAGATATGCGCAAAATGAATGCTAATACTACATATCATTTGAGTAAAAATAGTTGAGCGTGATATAACTCATAATAAAAAAAAAGCAGCAACGTAGTGTAAACAAAAATTCGCGCATGGTATAAATAGAACCTGCTTGTGCTCGTTGAGTGATCATTCCAGTTTTACCAAGCGACACGATCGGTCGTGTTTTTCGCACCCTCGCAGTAAAAGTTTTTCTCCCGTTTTTTCCCCTCGCCCGCTTTCTCGCGATTGCGTGTTCGGTTCACAACCTATCGCCTGCGCTTGCTCATCTTTTGGTGGTGGCAAAGCAGAAAAAGTGCTTCAAAGTTCGGATACATTTCCCGCTCGACCTATTGCTGTGGCAATGGGTCGAAAAAATCGACCAACGGTGACATCCGCTCCCGAAACATTACCGCAACCGGGCAGCTCCAAGCGGCTGCGCCACGATGACGCCGATCCAGTGGATCGCAACGCTCGTCTACTAGCGAGCAATCAATTCGCCGTGCTTCCGATCCAGGAGGTGCCGAAGAAGGTGAAGGTTCCCCGCTCTTCACGACGTCAAAGCGACATTGCTGCACTCAGGACCGAGCTTGCAGCTATCAAAATCCATCCGCTGTACAAGCTGTGCAGTAATGGAATTAAGGTGATGTGCTCGACGGAGGCTGACTACCGTGCTGTCGGCGCTCACCTAGTCGCGAAGAAACATGAGTTCTACACTCACGACGCGCCCGGAAGCAAGCCAATGAAGGTGATTCTGCGTGGCCTTCCAGAACTCACACCGGAGTCAATCTTCGCCGAGCTGCAAGCGGTGGCACTGAAACCTCAGAAGGTGTTTCCCATCAGGCGCCAACAACATGGAAACTACCGGGACCAACTCTATCTGGTCCACCTTGTGAAGGGATCCGTCACGATGGCGGAGCTGATGAAAACACGGGCCCTTTTCGACGTCATCGTCGAGTGGGACCGGTATCGTCCGAGACAGCACGACGTGACGCAATGTGGCAACCGCCTTGCGTTCGGCCATGGAACTCGCAACTGCCACATGAAACCGCGATGTGGCAAGTGTGCCGGAGCCCACAGTACCAACGATTGTGCCCCGATGGAAGAAGGTGCGGTACTGAAGTGCGCAAATTGTGGCGCAAAACCATGAGTGCAGCAATCGTACCTGCCCCAAACGTGCTGAATTTTTGGCGATCCGCAAGAAATCATCTACCAAGTCTCGGCCTGCTCAACGCCGTCCACCACCTCCGATGAACGAGGAGAATTTCCCGTCGCTTCGGTATCAGGTGCCAAACCTACCACCGATCCCATTGAATCACCGCCAAGCAAACCGCCCGTCAGCTTCCGTCCATCATCGTTTCGCGGCAGCCGCCGCCGCCCCCAACCCGACTCCTCCTCCAGGCTGGGGCAATGCGAGTCGCAGTACTTTCACGCAACCACCCGTCGATGAACAGCTCTACAACTCGGAGCAAATGGTGGAGTTCGTGCAAGAGCTCTATCGCCAACTACGTTCCTGCCGCTCCAAGGAGGAACAGCTCAAAGCCGCCACATCCGTGACGATGACGTTCATTACTAAGTATGGACCGTAAACACACCATAAACATCCTAAATTGGAATGCTTGTTCCATCCGGAACAAAACAGTAGAGCTCGGTGACTTCCTTAACAGGAAGGCCATCGACATCGCCATCGTCACCGAGACACACCTCAAACCGGAAATCAGCATATTCATCCCTGGATACCGGATTGTGCGACTGGATCGTAGCGGCTCTAGTGGAGGAGGAGTTGCGATTGCCCTGCGCTACAACATCAACTGCCATCTGCTTCCGAGCTTTCAGCTGCAGACTATCGAAGCCATCGGAGTCGAAGTCGAAACTGCCGTCGGCCCAATCACCATCATCGCGGCCTATTGTCCCAAGCAAGCCAGTACCAACAACGGAACAACAACGGCCCTACGAAACGACATCCGTAAGCTAACTCGGAGGCAGGGGCAGTTCATCATCGCCGGTGACATGAATGCGAAACACGAAACCTGGGGGAACACCCGGCGGAATCGGAACGGAATTATTCTACAGGAAGACCTGGAAGAGGGACATTACACCGTCCTGGGCCCGGATACTCCCCACCCGGTTGAGCCGATCCGGGGTCCATTCGACAATCGACATCTTCCTCACCAACATGGGGAACAACATCGCCCAGCCGGTAGTGCACCAGGAGCTCAGTTCGGACCACTATCCGGTGGTGGTCGAAGTTGGGTCCTCGGTCAACCGGCATCGAATCACCAGACGGAACTATCATCGTGCCAGATGGGAGAGGTTCAGACAACACGTCGACAACACCGTCGATTTCAACGTGCACCTCGAGTCGGTCGATGACATCGATCAACAACTGCAGTACATCGAACAGGCGATCTCCCAGGCCCGGGAGCAACACATTCCAGCGATTGAACAGGTGAGCAACTCTGTACCCATTGATAGACCCACTAAAGATTTGATACAATTACGCAACGCCATACGGAGGCAGTACCAGCGAACTGGTTTACCAACTCTAAAACGTCACTGCAATCAAGTTTCTAAAATTATTAAGGCCAGAATGGTGGACCTTAGAAATAATGATTTCGCTGACAAAATTCGCTCTCTCCCAGATTGTGCTAAGCCGTTCTGGAAGATGAAAAAAATTTTAAAAACTAAGCCAAGGCCCATTCCACCGTTGATCCCACTAGACGTCAATGACTCAAGGGATCGGTTGATAACACCTGCAGAGAAGGCTGATGAGATAAGTCAACACTTCGTCAGTTCGCACAATCTCGGTCAAAACATCGTCAGTCCACACGAAGCTGCCGTTAGCGCGCTTATAACTAACATCGATCAAAGTCCTAACGACTTCTCCGAAGATTTGGAGATCTCAGCTGACGAATTGTTGACTTATATCAAGACCTCTAAGAACATGAAGGCCCCCGGTTTCGACAACATTTTTAACTTGGAGCTCAAGCAATTGAGCCCCCAGTTCTACAACCATCTGGCGGTGGTGTTTAACCAATGCCTCCGTCTTGGCTACTTCCCATCGTGCTGGAAGTCAGCCAAAGTCATCCCCATTCGGAAACCTGGGAAAGATCCTTCATGTTCCAGAAGCTACAGACCAATCAGCCTTCTCTCAGGTCTATCTAAACTGTTTGAGAAAGCGATCCACCGTCGGCTCCTAACATCTGCTGACGAGCTCAATATCCTGTTGGATGAGCAGTTCGGTTTCCGTCATGGTCGCTCAACAGTCCATCAACTTAATCGAGTCATGAACATCCTCAGGCGGAACAAGTCTGTTTCGAAAACATCCGCTATGGCCCTTCTCGATATCGAGAAGGCCTCCGATAATGTGTGGCATGATGGCTTGGTGTACAAGCTCAAGCGATACAATCTTACAATCTTCCTGGTGAAGATTATTAAAAATTATCTCTCTGACAGGACATTCCGTGTTTCGTTGCATGGTGCAGTTTCCGGTAGTCAGGAGATCTCCGCCGGTGTTCCGCAGGGAAGTATATTAGGTCCACTTCTGTTCAATCTATTCACCTCGGACATACCTCTGCTCCCTGAAAATGCATCTCTGTCGTTGTTCGCCGATGATACCGCAGTCGTCCACAATGGTAGGGTAATAAGAGCGCTTGCCGCGAAACTGCAGCGAAGCCTGAATGTTCTGTCAGAATACTTCACTGAATGGAAGATTTGTATCAACGCAGCGAAAACCCAGGTCATCCTGTTTCCACACTCTAATTCTCCCAGACTTGTCCCGCCTGAGAATTGTAAAATAAGCCTGAACAACACAACGGTGGAATGGACCAAATCAGCTGTCTATCTTGGTGTCACATTTAGACAGCAAGCTTATTTTCAGGGATCAGGTTGACAAAACTGTCACAAAATGTAATACTCTGTTGAAACTACTGTACCCATTGATCAACAGAAGGTCTACATTATCCCTTAAAAATAAGCTTGCTGTCTACAAGCAAATTATACTTCCGGTCATCGAGTATGCAATGCCAATCTGGGAGAGTTGTGCAAAAACACATCTCCTGAAACTTCAGAGAGTACAAAACAAGTTCCTCAGGATGATAATGAACACCCCTCCGAGGACAAGAACATCCGAGGTCCACCGTCTGGCTGAGATAAAAATGCTCGACGATCGTTTTAGTGAGTCTATCAATCGGTACAGGGCACGCTGCTTAACATCGGATCACCAGATCATTCGGAATCTGGTTCCCACCCTAGGATTTTTAAATTGTAGTTTTAGTTGTAGATTAGGTAGGTTATCAAATTTTAAATCAAACAATGCCCCAAGGGCCGAACTGAATATTTCATGTAAAACATAAACATTTTAAACACAACAAACACAAACAATTAAACAAAGCTGAAGAGCCCAATGGGCTGAAACACTTAAGATGTTAAATTAGTATATAAGACAAACAATGAAAATAAAGATCAATTTTACTACTACTAC
>JASCZW010016888.1:0-17917 GCA_034211315.2 Aedes japonicus | reverse complement strand
GCTCTATTGCTTCTCGTTTGTTTTGCTTTATAACAATAAATCAATATATTACGAAGACATCCTTTACATACTTCTGGTGCATTAGTACTTGAAGTAAATATGAGTGTTCAAGTAGCTCATCCCATTAACTGATAAATTAAATTTGGCATTGGTTTTTTCTCTCAGAATTTCTTGAAAAACAGCACCCTTCGTTACAAGAATGATCCAAAAAGATTCAATTTTCGAAATTTGTTCGCATCGGCTCCTCTTCGACTCAATTGAAGTTAATAGTTTATTTCACGTGCAATTACTGATGGTCAAGTGAAATCGCCCGCCCAGAACCAAATTTCACGCAATTATCCGAAATCAATTATTGGATTGCGAGTACTTACCGCGTGACTGAACGCGCAAAACTCAACATATTCTCGGTCCTACCTGCGGTGCAGTGCTCATATTACCGACGAACCGGTGCCCATGTTGTCAGCATCGTGGTCACCACGGGAACCATTCCAAACTGCAAACTTCCGTGCACGTTTCCCACCGCTCAATACCATGGGTGACCAAGTGGACCCATACGGCACCAGTTGCGATTAAGTAGTGGGCACTGCAAAAAATAAAAGTGGAACATCAAATAAAATACTTGTCGTAAATATCGTTTCAACGCTAATTGCTAATGTTGTTAACCTTGTTACGGACTTCACAATAAGTCAAATCGAACAATAGTACCAGCACATAGTGGGTGGATGGAAGGATTCTGTGGTTGTTGTTTGGGTGGTCAATTACCCTCTGTTTCAATGCCGGTGATTATAGAGCATCATGAATGTGGGAATGAATTTTCGGTTATAACCGGTGAATGACCAACCGCGTGAAAAGGATTTGTTCCCATGCAGCCGAAAATCTGTTGTTCAATTTAAAAAAAATAGCCCGATGAATAATCTAAATGTTTGTTTTACTCAGATGCCTAGAAAACCATGAGGTTGACTTGATTGATTTAATAGCGAAATATGCTTTTTTCAAATCCTCTTTACAGTAACTGAAAGGTGCTCGCTGCTCGCACATCTTGGAACGTCTTGCAAACCCACTTCCGTCATCCGATCGTCAAGAATTTTGGAACATAGACTTGTTGCCCTATGACAACGCATTATGTCAATATACTGTGCTGTAGTTGTGTCTCGCGAAAACCACTATAAGCACACCAAATTAACATTTTCATTTAAAAAATGGACGAAAACATGCCGATTTTTCATGGGTTTACCTTCAGCCACACTGGAAGAAACTACCCTTGCAGCATCAACCATAGTAACCCATGAGAGCAGACAGACAAAATTTGATAGCTCTATCAGTCAAGCACCAACCGTGAAGGCAAAAACAGTGAAGAAACTCCGTTCAGAAGGCGTGCACGTTCAAAGAACGCGTCAGAAAACGGAAATCGTGTGGCACTTTGTGAACGCCGGAAACGCCTGTTCCAGTCATTCAAAACATCTGTGGCACTATTAGACAACAATCAGAGCATCGAAAAGAAAGCCCGGTTCCGGACGGTCGACGACCCTGAGCGACAAGAAGCTACAGAGGACACTGAAGAGGAAGACCGAGGGAAAGTGGCTAGTGAGTAGATGCGTGCGCTTAACCGGGAGGTTAGTTCAACCGGGCCAAACAGTGAAAAAGTACCTGGTGAACATGACCATACATGCCAGGAAGCGGAAATCGCGTCCACTGGTTTCGGACCTACAGGTAATGCCGCAGCGGCAGCGGCGGAATAAGATGGTCAACTCCGATTTTCCCGGCAAGAATCGCGACGATGCGGTGATGATGGACGACGAGACCTATCTCACCCTGGATGGCAACGACTGGCAGGTCACTGTATGTTACTTCCCCACAAAGGCAGAGAGCTCCAAGGTGATGTTCATTTAACACACCAAGTTCCCCAAGAAAGTGCTGCTGTGGCTGACAATCAGCGAGAAGGGGATTACAAAGCCGCTCTTCTTTTGCTCCGGGATGGCCGTGAACTGGGAAATTTATAGTACGAAATGCCTGCCGGAAGTTGCATCGTTAATTAAGAAATATCATAAGGGCGAAGACGCGGTGTTCTGACCGGATCTGGTGTCGGCCCACTAATCGAAGCGATCGTTGGAGGAGATGTGAGCGGCTGCGTCCCATCGAGAATTTCTGGGCCAACCTAAAGCGTAAGACCTACTCCAACAATTTTGTTGCAGAAAACTGAGGAGGAATTGATAAACAAAACGAAGAAAGAACTCGAAACACGTTCGCACATGCATGCTTCGTCAGCCATGGCGAATGTTCCAGATAACTGCCGGATGGCCGCTCGCAAGGGCGTAGATTTTTTTGCAAGTAAGCTTCAATAATTACCTTCCATAGGAAATTTTCAAAAGCAATTATCTATCTTAGCTTTTTCAACACGATCCAAAATAAGTCCATTTTTCTCATGCAAACGCAACTGAGAAAGTGCGAGCACAAGACTTCAGAATATGGAAACTAAAGGTATCATTGAACGAGAGAATGAATAATATTTCACTGATTCTAATCAATCACGGAGTAGCAACCATCGATACGTGCAGTCAGTCAAGCGAAGCGAACGAGAGAATGAATAATGCCGTTGTTGGATGAAATGAGGATCAAACTTAATATGACAAAGTTCGTTTTCAAAGCATGATTTGACGAACTTCTTCTGCCATCTAGAGCTTCATAAAAAATCATGCGACTTGACCATCTTTCAGTCTGAACAGTTGAACCCCGGAAATTTGTCAACGGATTTTTTTGTCACGGATCCTATAAGGAATGAAAAACAGTAGACTGATTCCACGCCAAATCGGTCGGTCACCAAACTCAACTATCTTCGATTTTGATGAAACTTGGTACACGTCTTCGGTATGTTGAAAAAAAAAAATCCACTGGTGTTAAGATTATTTGGATTCAAGAGTAACTTTTGAGATGGGTGTATGTTTTTTTTCCAACATTTTACTTGAAAAATCGTAGTTCAAAACCATTACATTTAGAGAAAACTTTATATGGGGAGTTGTAGAAAACTAAAAAGGCTTTGTAAAAAAATGTACACTGAAAAAAATTTTTTCATAAAGAAAAATCGAAAATAAATACTAAAAATCAAATATAAAAAAAGCATATTTTTAATATTTTTCAAATTTGTTTGTGGAAATTTGAGAAAAAAGACACGTTTTGAAAAAACTCTAGGATGGACGCTCTTATAATAAAAAGTTTTCCGAAGAGCGAACTTTGGTGCATATTTCAAATTTTAGTTATTCATTATTATAAATGAAAATTAATCATACAATATGATTTTGGAGATCATTAAAAACAATAATGATTATAATGATAAATCACCTGAACGCAACCGTTTTCGAGATTTTTCGGATTTTATTTCAATAGAATGAAAAAACCTCAGAAAATTCGCTCTTTTCTTAAGTTAATCGAGATTTCCACCAGAAATGATAAATTTTCCAAGATCTTCATATTATAACGTTCACATTACTCTAATGTCCTCTTTTCTTTTGATATCAGGATGATAAGAAGACTCATTTGAAAAGAACAAGATAAATAGCACTATTGTTTTAATATTGCAATCAATATATTTATAATTGTTTTATGGCTGTATCGGTCGGGCCGCTCAGAGAATGAAGGGAGCGAATTTGCTAAAGCGATGAAAGTAACAGCGAAATAGATGTCGCAGGGCGACAAGTGTGAAATGGACAGATGATGAAATTATGCGGAGGGTCATATAGAAGAAGCATATTAATCGAACTGCTGACTATTTTGCCAAGCTCCAACGATGTTAGAGGTCGGGTGTAGTGTGTGAAAACTACACTCCGAACAGTTCGGTGATGTAGCGATGAAAGTAACACATATTGTTTAAGGTAGGTAGACAAATAGCAGCTATAACGTATGTCAGGTATATCTTCTCATAAAAAAACAGCTAATGTACGCTGCCTGTAAACTACCAGAGATGTTTTATACCTGCATTTCCAAAGGTACCACAGCCAATATATATGCTCATACATAGTCGCATTCATCAGTAAAATCTATCTGAGTGAACTGAAAATGGAGTTTAACATGAAGAAGTGTTGTATGCCGTTTCCCACTAAACGGTGCTCAAAAAACCTTCGTAAATTAACCGAACAAAATGTCAAAAACTCAAGTTTATGGGCAAAACACATTTGGACACTTCTTTGATGATTTGTGATAATTGTCGTTTGCATTTAAATAGAACGGAACAATCCCATGCTGCAATTTCGGAGCCTAGTGAGAAACCATCAATTACTAACATTATGGATCCACAACCATCTACATCACGGCAAGTAGACTTGTATGGTCTCGAGGAAACGCCATCGGCAATATCATTAATGTCAGTGCCATCTGATAGCAGTGTGCAAGATTATTCAAGGCGCCATAATATTGAGCTGTTTAACAAGGGCGTAGCTGGAATCAACGTTTCGCCAATATCGGCTAAAAAGTTCCTGAACGTAAATTATGCCCGCAAAAAGTTCAAAGATGTTTCAAACGGCATTCGGACACACATATTTGGGGATCAAGCGGAGGAGGATGACCTGGAACAATTGAAAGTGAAAGCAGCCGAATATGACGAAATAATCGCGCAGCTAAAGGACCGGTATGCTGATCCAGAAACTTCGAGGGACGATCAAGTAAGGATACTTTCGGTTTTACCACAATCTTGGACAAATCAAAGAGTAATGGCAGAATTTGGAATAACAAACAAGTACATCGTATCACAAGCTAAATTCCTTGCAAAGCACGAAGGTGTTTTAGCTGCCCCTAACGAAAAGCTGGGACACGGTCTGAACCCGGAAATAAAAACCAAATTTTGCAATTTTACGACAGTGATGAGATTACACGAGCAACCCCTGGTATGAACGACTACGTTTCAGTGAGGAGTGAAGGTAAGAGGGTTCATATTCAAAAGCGCCTTTTAGTTTGTTCATTAAGAGAAGCTTTCATTAAATTTCAAGAGATGCATCAAAATGCTGTTGGGTTTAGCTCTTTTGCAGCACTAAGACCAAAGCATTGCAAATTACTTGGCAGCACTAGGTTCTCATAACATTTGTGTTTGCACCATTCATGAGAACATTAACTTGATGCTTCATGGTCTTAGAAAATATTCATTCGAGAATGATTATAAATTGTGTTTTGAAGAAATATTATGTAGCTCATCAACTAGAACTAAAAAATGTTACCTCCGTGAATGCGAACGATGTCCAGGCTTTTCAGATTTTGAGAGTAGTTTAACAGACAAATTAGAAACACGTGGTTTAGTTGAAATATCTTTTGAGCAATGGATTTCAACTGATAGATGTAGTTTAGAGACACTTCTTAAACCAATTGATGAATTTATTGCTTATTTTTGTGAAAAGTTGGAACAATTAGTATCCCACGATTTTGTCAAATCTCAGCAGTCTAGTTTCTTGAGAGATTATAAAAGTTGTCTTAAAGACGGCGAAGTAATAATAATTTGTGATTTTTCTGAAAATTATTCATTTGTTTTTCAAGATGCTGTTCAAAGTAGTTATTGGAGTAATGAGCAAGCCACTATTCACCCTTTTGTCATTTATTACACGGAATCTGGAATACTTAAAAATATCAGTTTCATTGTTATCTCAGAAGTGTTGAAACATGATACGATTGCAGGTGCAGGTGTTTATTTCAAAACTAATAAGCTTTTTGCAAACAAAAATTAAAGTAAAGAAAGCTACGTTTATGTCTGACGGGGCAGCATCCCAATATAAAAATAGGAAGAACTTTGCAAGCCTTTGTAAGTTTAAAAGAAATACAATATTGATGCTGAATGGCATTTTTCGCAACATCCACGGTAAGGGACCTGCGATGCAATTGGTGGTACATTAAAACGAATGGCAAGATATGCAAGCCTTGCTGTACAACATGAACACCCTATAAAAAGTGCATTAGAGTTATTCGAATGAGCGAACCAAAAAGTGATGATTGTTTAACAAAAATGTCGTTTTGTTATGTATCACATGAAGAGTATAGAACAGGGGTAGCAGAATGGAATGAAATTTACCGACAGACTAAAACGATTGCAGGTACATAAAAGTACCACTCATTCGTTCCAATTTCAGAAAACGAAGTTTTGTAAAACTGTTTTCGAATGACGAAGAAGGCAGGATTCATAATATATATAAAAGGAATCAATAGTTTATATAATGTTTATGTAATATTATCAATGACCGAGACTAATAAATGGTATATATAAATATAAATCCAACCATAATTCATTATTTTTGTCTTATAACTTTAAGTGAAGCTTTTTCAATCGACGAGCTGTTAAGAGTAAGTAAGAGGCACATACATGTGTTTTAAAAAGGCTAAAAACACTAGAGAAACAATCGTTAGCTATTGTTGTTTTAATATCACGAGAAATTTATGAAAAGGGCGTATTTTGAGGTTTTGAAATTTTATTGAAAGAAAATCAGAAATATCTTGAAAACGGTTGCGTTTACGTGGTTTATCATTATAATCATTATTGTTTGTAATGATCTCCAAAACCATACTGTAACATCAAAATTTATTTATAAGAATGAATAACCAAAATTTGAAATATACACCAAAGTTCGCTATTTCAAAAACTTTTTATTATAAGAGCGTCCATCCTAGAGTTTTTTCAAAACGTGTCTTTTTTCCTCAAATTTTCATACAACAAATTAAAAAATATTAAACATATGTTTTTTAGATATTTTATTTTTAGTAATTATTTTGATTTTTCTTGATGAAAAAAAATTTTTTTTCTGTGCGTATTTTTTAAGAAAGGCTTTTAGTTCCCTACAATTCCTTTATATAAAGTTTTTCTCTAAATGTAATGGTTTTTGAACTACGATTTTTCAAGTAAAATGTTGGAAAACACATACGCCCATCTCAAAAGTTACTCTTGAACCCAAATTATCTTAACACCAGTGGAATTTTTTTTCCAACGTACCGAACTCATGTGCCAAGTTTCATCCAAATCAATGATGATCGAGGTATGATTTTGGGATTTCACGGCACATTCTGGATGGAATCCCTCAGTAGTAGATATAGATAACATAATGATTTTTGGGAAAACTTTAGAGGACCTTCTTAAAACCGTAGCACAGTTCTAAAGATTTTGAGGCAAAACAATCTGACCATAAATTCTGGCAAATGTGAGCTTGACAAAAACGTGAGGCCTTTGGAGCCGAGGAGGCCTAGGACGGCCTTCACGATTACGTACGGATGCACAGGAATTCACATTCATCCTGAACAGGTTACGTGAAGACTTAAAGCATGCTCAGAAACGACCATACCACTTTGAGGTGGGCTATGTGAGGGGACGCGATAACATTGCCGATACTTTTCCAGGTTATGTATCAGTGATCTCATCTCTCTTCGATGAGATGAGAATAAGATAGATGCTCTCGAATCCGAAATCTAATCTCCGCATCTGATTCAGTTTGGAAAACAACAAGACGGACTAGCTGGGAGCGCAGTGAAGCTAGTTAATAAAGTAATGACAGTGGAACAAGCTATGCGGACGAACTGATCGCTGTAATTAACGCATAAAATTCTGCTGCTCACTCTATCACAAGAATACTACGCAAGAGAGATGATGTGAAGGAAGTAAAACAAGGACTACCTCTGATTTGTCCTGGCAAAGTTTTATTTTAGTGATGACCTGTTACATAAACGCAAAGCTCGTAGGACGAGTAAAACCTGGAGATAAAGTTGGGGCAAAGCGGAATCTCGATTCGATACTCGATACGATATCACGTTAGTTTTAAGTGACGAATCGGGCCAAATCCAACAATCTTAAACGGCATGTGTCGCAGAATAGAAAGGTCTATGATTGAGACTAACCAACTTACAAAAGGCAGCGTCGAATAAAATATCAAATCTGCTGAACCAGTGCCAAACCTTAGATAAGAAACGATCAGAAGGTTTGGCATACCGCAAGAAAGAAACGATCTCTAGCTCACACGGAAAGAAATGACGGGATTGAAATAACAATCTCTATAGCTGATACCTATAATACTTTTGGACCTAAAGAGTATGTAAAATCCAAAAATGGTGGTAACCATTAATCCATACTGGTGGGGACCAGTATCATAACGCTTTACGGTATTTACTTTCCGAGGTCTCTACGTTAGAGATGACGAGAAAAGTTTGAGTGATCTCAGACGTTGCGAATCAAAACAAACCCAAAAGAGAGGATTCTTTTCCCATGTGCGCATCAAAACAGAGTGCATAAAAACTACCGCTAGAAACTATCACAAAGCTATCAGTGGTACATGAGCACGATCCAACACGTTACTCCAACCATTTTATCCAACATCCCAGTGATTTCTCGAAGTGCAGAGGTGTTCTCGGCTTCCAAGATAGCGAGTATCAAGTCATCATATTCTACCCTACCGCTTACCCGTACTTGACCAGCATTCGAACGAGGCCGGCGCCGGTATTGCTTAGTATGAGATCACCAGTTTTTACACATTGAGGATTTATGCTAGTCCCAAGCATCATCTTTTAGTTCTTTGTGTAATAACAGCTGATCTGGCAATAACGGAGTAGCAACCTCGGGCGGTCAATCATGCTTTATGCTCATGCTATGGGAAACCCAATATTTTTTCTTTTATTATCTTGAGTAGAAGGGGGATGATAGATAGATAGAATAGAATAGACAGATTGATAGATAAATGGATAGATAGCCAACACTGCCAGTAACGTCCGTTACGTTCCTCAAATTGTATCTACCATGTACGCATACCCTTGGCACATCACTATCGCAGTAGTCATAGATTCATGACCATGCGTGTTCCCTTTGCGTATCTGACAGTGAACACGTTGGGTAATTCCTCAGTTTCGGGATATTCACATGAAATTCATGTAATAAATTTAGAATCTTATCCTAGGTCATTTTCCCTTTCTTCCATGCTTCCTTTTCCTTGACCCTCCTAAACTAACACTTTCCGGCGTGGGGGGATTTAATTCATCTAACTAGCTTTACTTGGTCAACAAACTCGTGTGCAACCTACGCGCTCTTCCTTTGGCTGTTATGTTATTATCATCTCGATTTGGTGTCTCTGTAACCTTATATGTTGACAGTCCGGCTCGTTTCTTTGCTCTTAGCACCGTTGTGGGGACTTTCCAATTTGTTCTCGATATCTCTGATCCCGGCTTTTGGCAGTTGTCAACCGTTCTCCGAACACCTTTATTACATTCAGTCACGGTTGATTTGGCAATATTAAGTGACTAGAAATAAGAAGACAAATTAGTATTCTCCATTTAACTTCAACTACCTTCTAATTTCTAGTTACAGGCATTCCATTAAACAGCTCAAACCCTCTAGAATATTAAGTGATTTCACCAAGTCGACGTGATATACTGCCCTTTTTGCTTCGACGCCATTTTGACAACTGGATGAAAAATGGAAAAAATAGCGTCAACATTTCGAACGCATACACCTACAAAATAAGGCGTGTTCAAGATTTTAAATTCAGGAATTAGAAATCACGTCATATTTGATTCGACCAAATTTTGACCGTTCCATCCGGTATGGTTGCCGAAACACTTTTCTAGTACTTGCAATGTGCTTAACGCAACTTTTATTACAAACTCGTTGTTGCAAATTCAATTCAATTCTGCAAATTGAACGAAACCAAGATCACATCCAATCTCAGATGTTCTCAATACGACATAAAATTTACAAATGTCAAGGTATCAAGGCTAAAAAATTCATAGAATGTCAATTCGAAGAAAACCCAAATCGTATGACTGAGAGCGCCACGCGGTGTTGATTCAGGGAACTTTTTTATCAAGGTGTCATTTGGCAATGGACCCCTAGCAATAAGAATATCTATATATATAAAACAGAGTGGCATACGTAAGACCGCGCATAACTCGAGAACGGATTGTCCGATTTAAGTTGTCTTTTTTGTAGTTCTGTTCGGCAACGCTCAAGGAACATTTATAGAAAAGAAAAATTGGATAAATTTATAGGAAAATGAAAATTTCGAAAATGATAGATTTTCAATACAGTACATACAGGGGATGGACAAAATGGTCGGGACAGGCAAATTTTTGATCAACTTGAGAGTGCTCAACTTCACGAAATATTATCCGATTTAATTTCGCCAAGTAGCATTCGACTGGAAAATTTATGGTAGCTTTATATCTTGGCAACATAATCTGCCATGGCCCCTAGACATCGGAGTTGTTCCGGTTTCGAGAGGCACATGTGGAATTTGTGATGAGACTTTATACAACATGCCGTTGTCAAACTTTTTTTTCAGGAAATTCACAAGGACAAAATATTGATCAAGCGAATGAATTGTTGATAACATGAATCGGCTCCTTAATTGAGCTGAGATATGACCATTTCCTTTGAAACAGGTTCTGATAAAGGGTCCTGGATGCGGTTAACTCTTAATTTTACTCAAAACATGCCATGTGAGAGCTCTTTCTTCTTGGTTTTCATCACCAACCTTATTATAAACTTAAAAGTAGATCCTTGGCCATATTACTACTCCCGGAACCGTCAAAACGTCCCTGGGAACCAGAAGTTGGGACCAGTAAGGCATTTATCCCAAAACACAATGTGCAGTGCAGCTCTAGATCCATGATTTTTTTAAATCATGCATTTTGATAGACTTAAGAAAGCCATTGGCTACATTGGCCTACTCCCTGAACATTTTTTGGGGAAACCTATAGTAAGGATCAATTACAACCTAAACCTGGCCAAAATAAGGACTATGCAGATGCACGAGCTAGCCGGATCCAGATTCCTTATACCTCTGAGGGTCAATTCATTTAGCTTTGGTCCGGATAAGCAAGCTTTATTTCGTTTGAGTATAGGGAAGAGTAGGTTTTATTAGTAGAGGTTGTCTCCATCCCGCTCCAAGGACGGCTTCAATCCGTCTGGGAATGGAGCGGTAGAGGGTTTTAATGACGTCCAATGGTATTCCGGGGACCATGGCCAATCATCAGCTACTGAGATATGAAACTACATTAATTTTCTCCAGTGGAATGTTCCTTGGCGACATTATATTAAATCGGAAAATATTTATGAACTTTGAGCACTAGAGTTGATCAAACATTTGCCTGTTCCGACTTTCCTACGCATACGATGAAATGTCGAATCAATTGTTGGCGATTGACAATGGAGAAGTACCAGTTGAGGTACTCGCCGAATTTCTGTCATTTCACAACGACGAAAGAGGAACTCGTACGAGTATTTTCCAAAACATTGATCAGAATTAGAAGAACCATGATGGGTTGAGTACGTGCGATTTTGGCAGCGAAAAATAAGGATGTTGATGATTTGAATTTCGTAATCTGTTATCGATCGCGAATGAACAATAATAGAATTAAGGGGACAAACAAGCAAAGCCTGGCTTCGAGCAGGACCGAATAACTCGACAACTGGCTCTGGTGATATGAGCTAGATTGCAAGCAAAACACCTGAGGATAATACCATAACATTGTTCCTACAATGTTATGCGAATACCAAAAAAATACCAAAAGAGGTAACAACAATACCAGAATAGTACCTCTCAGGTATTCCCAGGTATCCAAAATAAATAGGTGTTTTGATTCGGTATTTTACTCTCTAATCTAAGCTCTTTAATACCAAGGCCAGTTATCAAGATCAAAATTGGGTATTCATGAGTTGTTGTCTTCCTGCTCAGGTTGCAGTTACTTAAAAAAAGTAAATCATGAATGCTCGGAGTTATGTAAATCATAAAATTGGATAGAGCGGAACAAAGTTCGCCGGGTCAGCTAGTTGTGAGATAAAATTCTTGCGGACACCTAGTTTTTTTTCACGATTTGTCTCGCTAATCATTTATGCTCGTCAAAAGAATTCTGTTTGCACTCGCCACGAATTTTCCCGCCAACAATAACCGACATTCATTCTGCACTACTCCATTTTCGAAATGACAGATACATAAAACTGTTCTTCACAATTTCGGAACTCAGTCGTATAGATTTTCGACAGATCATTGCTATGGTGGAGGTCTATATTTATCTAGGATTTTAGGAAAACATATTCCAAGCAACTCGCTACGTTCCCGCTGGATACTTGATGTTGCACTGATGACGACGACGAATAACGATGACTAGACTTTACCTCCTCATTCATGGCAGAAGAAGCGCATAACGATGAAAACGACTCTTGAATAATTTCATCCAATTAAACTGAAGAGCGCGTGATGTGTTGAACAAGGGGGGAAGATTTTTAACGCTGCTCCCACTTGAATAGAGAGTAACACCCTCGGTACGGTATGAGCAAGGGCATTCAGTCCTTAGCTAGGTTCTCCAAAATGCAATCACAAACGGCGAACCATTTTGGCTGTTTTGTCCATTTTTGTCGTTCCCATTGTATTCTATTTAAACTTTTTTTTTTAATTTTCGATTAGTTCATTTTCTCCTCTCTCTGCCAATTCGCAGTATTGAGGAAGACCTGATAGAACAGATCTTGACTGCTGGAAAATACGATATACTTTTTCTCCACATCCTTTGCTGAGAGCTGATATGAAACCAACGCGTATCTTTTCTGCTTTTCGAAACTAAAGCAAATAAAGTAGGTATGCGAAATTTCATCCCGATGTTTTTTTTATTTACACTCCTCGAAAGTTTCTTCATTCGACCTACACGGAAACCGCATAATATTCAGTAACGGCTATATAGGAAGCATTTTCAACAAAAAATGGACGATCGATTATGACAGTAGAAAATTAACTCAACAATCAGTGCCGAATGTTCACATTTAAATTTATAAATTTAAGTCGCTGTCCATATTTCCTTTTTACAAGCGGACTTCATAGTCAAAATTAAGTATTTTGAGGTTATCGTGTGAAGTAAACATAACGTGATGCTTGAGCATCAACTATAGCACGTCAACTGCGGTGGATAGTGAGATAAAATCCTTCATCCTCGCTCCATCAATTAGGTGTATGTTGAACGTCATTCGGTTTTGCGATCTTTAATCGTTGAATGATTGTCAAAATATTGTTAGGATCTCTTTGAAAAAATGTGATTATCTACTACATTAGAATATCCACAAGGAATATTGAAAACCTTACATGGGCGATTATTTTCAACTGACAACCCTAAAACTATGATTGGTTCGTGCAACCAATGGAAAGGTGCCGGAGCGGCTGCCGTTCATGTTATTTCAAAATTATGTAAATACTGCTTTGTTAAAAGCAAAGCAGTTGCCACAGAACCGCGAATGTTTGGCGTTGCAATCGAGGGATTCGTTCCTTTTTGCTGCACCGAGCAACGGTGCGATATTAGTGCACTAAATGGATTGCGGTGAGAGCAGAAAAAATACACACCAACTCAAACGGAACAACAATGAGTCTGCATCGTTCTCTCTCGCTCGCTCACTCACTCACTATGGTTACCGTCATCTACTATAAAAACAAAACGTTGAAACAATGCAGTGTACAAGCAAGCCGAACAAAAACTTCTCCAGAACGCCACTCATTGGCAGCTATGTGTTTTGGTGCAGAAAATTAACAAATTAGGACCATGTAAACCAATCCTTTATTTTCTGCCCCTGCCTTCGTTTGTGAGGTTCAAACCCGTCTGTCAAATCTGTTCCGTTTGGATTGGCGTGCAACCAAGAAACGGCTGGCGAGTTGAAATTTGATAGCTTTGCTAACTTAATCAGATGTTTAACTTACACACACACACACAAAAGTGTGGTTTTATAAAAAGCTTTTTGAGAAATCCAAGTAAAATTAAAGTGAGGTTAAGCATCGTAGTATGTAGAACTGTGATTGACTAATAACTTGCTAACCGTGTTTCAAACTATATCGGTATCGTCAGTACCGTCGATTTTCCTAACTTTTTATCACCAATTACTTGAGGCGGCTTATGCAAGCTCGAAAACAATTTTGAAAAAGCGCCATCTACTGCTTAACCTCACTTTTGCGTTACCTGGATTCCCTCCAAAATGGTTTCAATGTCGGTCTATTGATCCATCAATATTCAAATGATGAAAAATCACCGTTTTAGAATTTTTGTTTTTTGATATCTTGGTCTCAAATAAAAAGGTATGGATTATTCGAACGGCATTCTGGCCTGTTTATTTAATACTGGAAATTCTGGGCACATAGGCACCCGAAACCAGCTCTGGTATGCATCCGAAGAGGACAATTTTACAAAATACTTACAATGATTTATACTTGTTCCTTTTTTTTATTTATCATTTATTTGTACAACCTCAATCAAAGCAACTTAACAGAGCCAAGTTTTCATATTTATACATGTCTTAAAACTAAAGTTAGGAAGATAGAACCGATCACTCGCGGCCGTCTCAAAGTCAATAGGAATTACAATTGAGCGGATGGGAAGCTGGGCGCAAATTGATAGTATGGTTTACATAACACATTAATTTTAAATGCTAAATTGTCTAAAAACATATAACTATACAATTTATGGTTTTCTTTTGACTTGAGCGATTTTTGAAAAAGAAAAACAAACACACACACATACACAGATAAAAAAAAGTTAAAGTGAACATACAGGTTGAACTAACTTCAATATATAAGCTAATGTTAGTCAAAAACAGATAAATGAGCTTCCTAAACACCAGATCACGTACAACCAAATACCTCAACAGGTGCATTGGGTTGTTTACCTCGAGTCCGAAGGGAATCATAAAGCTCAGATCTGAATCCACGATGCTTGGCACATGACGAAATAATGTGGTCTGCGTTCTGGTAACCTTTGTCCACATTCACAGAGATTTCTTTCGCTCAGCCCAACACGGTATACATGAGCAGGCATGATTGAGATTAGATTAGATTAGATATCTTTATTATTGAGCTTTTCAGCCTCGGCTGGTTCAGCTCATTAAAATAAATAAATTGGGTCCTGAAGGGACTTATCTACAGATTGGTTTCTATACAGAGTTTAAAAAAAGAATTTTTTAGTTGCTGGCTAGTGAAGAATGTTGTTTACACTGAAGTTATCTAGTATCTAGTTGCTCGTGATACAAGATTTAATCCGGTAGCGAGGGCTTTGATGATTCCGTTGCGATGGCAGGCTTCAAAGACGAGCCCAGCACAGAGTACACTCACTATCCCTGGTCGTTAGTTGGGTGTTGATTGAGTGTGAATATCTAGTTAATCTCATGCCAGAGAACATCGGGTGTCCGGTTCTAGGAAGGTTATATCCTGTCGTAAAGTTGAACGTCTTTTAGAAAGCAAATCAGGGCTGCTATGGAAGAAGGTTCATCACGCAATGCATCTCTGATGCTGCAACCAATATCGTAGAGCTTGCGTGGACCCTCGTATTGCGGACAGTGGCAGGTAAAATGTTCTACCGTGTGATGCATATTACACACGGGACAGATTTTATGAAAGAGACCAACTCCGCTTAGATTGTGCGATGCGTTTGTGTGTCCTGATCGAAGACGTGAAATAACCTTCTGTGATCTATGGTCATGGGGATCCTCCCATCGATGCGTAACACCTTTGATTTTGCGGATGAATGGTTCCCTAGATGCCATCCATTCCTGGTTCCAGGCCTCCCAAAGGGTGTTATTGATCCATTTTTTAAATCACATCCGGGTACTAAGCGTGTATATAGGTTACCTTGTCTACCAACTGCAGCCAGGCGGTCGGCTTCAATGTTTCCTGGGATCCCACAGTGTCCGGGGATCCATGCGATGGTCGTTCCGGGAGGGGCGAGTCGAAGAGTTGCCTGGATCCATGGATGGGATGCAGTTTCTGATCTGAGGGCCGCAACCACACTAGCAGAGTCAGTGAAGATTACCAGCGGTTGAATCGAAGGAAGAGAACAGGCAATTAGAATGGCAGCTGCTTCGGCGGAGAAAATAGAGCACTGGGAAGGAAGGCGATAATAGTGGCAGAGTCCTAGCCCAGAGATGCCGATTCCTACTTTGTCTTGCCCGACTGAACCGTCAGTATAACGGATGCAGTGTCTACTGTATCTTCGAATGATGTGTTCCTTGAATACATTTGAGACCGCAATAGGATTAGAGCCTGCCCTGAAAGCTTTTTGGAACGTGTTGTCGAATCGGATATTTGACCGGTTCCAACTCCTGGCTCCAGACCAGTGGATCCTAGCCACTCGGGGGAGCTTCTGGTTGGCGAATCTAGAGAGGAGTTGGTTCGTCTCTCCAAGGAGCATCACTCTTCTACCAGAACCGACTGTCTTCTCAAGGAACCCAATAGTTCGTTTGCAAATGGTGGCGGTGACGTAATGATGGAAAGGAAGGACGCCTGCCTCAATGCATGCAGCAACGGCAGGAGTCGATGGAAGGAGTCCTGATGTTAATCGGATGGCGGAATGATATGTAGGGCTAAGTTTTTCCACCAAAGTTGCTCTAGCCAAAGAGGTTAGTTCGATGCCGTACGTGCGACGAGAATTTATAATAGCGGAAGCGACGCGAAGTCTCGTGGTCCGATTACAGTCCCGGTGGCGTCCAGCGATAGTACGTAGGAGATTTAGTCGAGTGCGGCAGCTAGATTTTACCGCATCGAAGTGTGGGCGGAACGATAGGGAACGGTCGATCCGTACCCCGATGATTTTTACCGAAGATTGTTGTTTGATTTGTCTATCACCAATAACAATCGGTGATGGAGTGAACGGTGTTTTTGTTGGCATACGTGCATGAATGCACTTTTTTCCGCAGATAGCTGGAATCCAGCGAGTGTAGCCCACGAATGGACATGTTTGATCGCTTGGGATAGTTTTTTGCGTAAAGCTAATAGAGTGCTCCGCACTACCATTATCACTATGTCGTCTGCGTATACAAAAATGAAAATTCCGGCGGGTAAGTTGAGAAAGATGCTGTTCATACGGACAAGAAAAAGAGTAACTGCAATCACCGAGCCTTGTGGTACACCTGTTTCTTCGCTGAATTTGTCAGAGCGGTGGTTCCCAATGGTAACCTGGAAAGTCCGGTTCCGAAGAAACCCTTTCAGAAAAAACATAATATGGCCTTTTAGACCCCAATTGATAAGTTGTTCAAGTACTCCGGGCATCCATGCCCGGTTGTGAAACCTTAGCTGGAGTCAAGGAAGCGATTTCGACATGATTCCCGCCTTTCATAGCATCATCCAGTGCTTGCCCAAGGGTGCCGAGGTATGTATTTGTGCCGAAACCAGGCCGGAAGGCGTGCTGCCGATTGTCGAGAAAACCGTTAGAATTGAGGTAACTGATAAGCCGACGGTTGACCATCCGCTCCATTATCTTTGAACCGCAACAGGTTAAGGAAATGGGCCGATAATCCTCTGGTGATTGACCCGTTTTGCCCGTTTTCTTAATAGGGATGACTAAGCTGTGATTCCAAGACGACGGGAACGTGTTTGTGGTCCAATGGTGGTTTAAGAGCTTCAGTAAGGTGACCCTTCCAACGGGAGGTAGGTTCCGTAGTAGAGGGTATCCAATATCGTCAGGACCAGCGGAGTTTCCCTTTGCTCGGGACAGAGCAAATGTTAATTCTTTCATCTGGAACGGTTGATTAATTTCGAGTGGAGAATCTTCAAGCGGAATGGATATGTCCGCGATAGAGTTGCCTGGAAGGGTTATTTTTCGGCGGAAGTCGTCCGGGTAGCTAAATATTGCGGATAACCTGTGAAAATAATCGCCCAAAGAGTTGGCAACCGACATGGGATCGGTGGTTGAGCAACCATTGATTTTTAAAGTAATTCCTTGCTGTTTCCGTTTTCCACTAAGGGAATTTACTCTCCTCCAGAGCTCGCTAGCTGTCTGGTTGGGGCCAATTCCGTTGATGAAGTCTGTCCAACAGGCGCTTTTGGCGGATCTTATAACATCACGACAATGATTTCTTTTTCCCGGTAGGAAAAGGCAGCCTCCTCCTTCTGGGGGTGCCCCAATGGAAGTCGCTTTAAGGCTCGGAGAGCCTTTCTCCTTGCTTTAACGGCATTTT
>JASCZW010016887.1:0-17916 GCA_034211315.2 Aedes japonicus | reverse complement strand
AATACCGAAATACTGGTATTTGTGAAAATTTCGGAAAAAAACTTTTGATTTGAAGTTTGGGCGAAAAACGATATTTATTGACAAACTACAAATGTTAAAATCATTGCGTGTTGAGCTGGGCAAAGTGAAACTTAAGAACTTATGACCTAACATACTGAGCGATTCATCTTTCAATCTGCATCGGATTTTGCTGGCAATGTTGCCAGCTGCTGAGAATGCCTTCTCTGGTTCAACCGAAGTTGGACGAATGGTTCCAAGAGCGTCGAAAATCAGTGTCAAGTACTTGCCCTTAATCCCTTCAGATTCATAGTAGGATTGCTTGCACGGATCCTGGCATCAACGTACACTGATAGGCAAAATAAAGTTCCCACCTAATCGTTTTTTCAATTTCTCTCATTTACTTGGTTCAAATTAAAGTAAAGTAGTTGTATTTTTTTTTATTATCTTATTTTTTATATTCTTTGTAAGTTTCACTTATGGAATACTGCAAAAAAAAAAGAAGTTTTACTCAAAGAAAAAAAAATCAATTTGTGTTGAAAAAAAAACTGTGACAAAATAAAGTACCCACTTCATTTAGGCTACAGAAAACATAAATTAAAGTAAAATAAAAGCATTTCAATAATTGATGTGTCCTCTTTTGGCCTTCAGGACCTCCTGCAGGTGCTTCGACATGCTCTCGACCAGGTTCTTTAGGTGCTGTGGATCTAGCTCTTCCCAGGCGCGCTCCAGGGCTTCAAAATAGTTATTTTTATTGGTAACACCAGTTTTGTCAACCCTGGCATCGAGAATCGCCTACAAATTCTCGATGGGATTGAGGTCTGGGCTTTGTGGAGGCCATTCCAGCGGTTTGATCCGACAAGACCGGAAGAAAGACTTGGTCTTCTTGGCAGTATGCTTCGGGTCGTTGTCCTGCTGGAATACGAACTTCTCTTCAAGGCCCGTCTGGATCAGCGAAACCTCCAGATTTTCTCGCAGGATGTTGATGTAAGAATCTGCCGTCATTATCCCGTCAATTTTCACAATGCTTCCCACTCCACCCCACGAAAAACACCCCCAGACCATCACATTTCCTCCTCCATGCTTCATCGTGCCTTGGATGTGGCGCTCCTGAAGCTCCTCTCCCGATCTGCACCAAACACGAACCCGCCGCTTTCGGTTAAACAGCTCGAATTTTGAGAGAACCGTTTTCCAGAACTCTAGGGGCTTATCAGCATGCTCCTTAGCAAACTTAAGCCATTTGGCTTTGTTTGCCTTGCTGATAAATGGGCGCTTCCGGGCAAGTTTGCTATTCAACCCCTGTGCTACGAGACGGCGACGAACAGTTCGACCGGAAACTGATAACTGAAGGGTTTCCTGGATCTCGCGGACAGTTACCTTCGGGTTCTTCTTGACTTCGCGCATGATCTTGGTGTCCGTTCTCGCATCCGTTTTCCGCTTCCTGCCTCTGCCAGGGCGATCCACCACTGATCCAAACGTTTTAAGCTTCAGAAGAATTTTGCCAACCGCTGCCTTACTGATACTGTACTTCTTAGCGACAGCCCGGTGCGATTCACCGTTTTGCACATCACGAACGACCAATTTTCGGATACACAAGGAATTGCTTTCGAAAGCACTGCGTTCTCCATTTTTCAATTGAATCAAATGCGATCACGTATACAAATGCACCAGGTTGAGCCGTTTGCTTCAAAACATGTCAAAATATCAAAACATAAACGATCGAGGGGTCTTCCAATGGAAACTTATCGAAAACATATCGATTTTTGAAGTGGGCACTTTATTTTGTCACTGTTTTTTTCAACACAAATTGATTTTTTTTCTTTAAGTAAAACTCCTTTTTTTGCAGTATTCCATAAGTGAAACTTACAAAGAATATTAAAAAATAAGATAATAATAAATACAATTACTTCACTTTAATTTGAACCAAGTAAATGAGAGAAATTGAAAAAACGAAGAGGTGGGCACTTTATTTTGCCTATCAGTGTAGTTGCCACCGGTAACCAGTGTTGTCACATTTTTTTCAGGGCCAATCTGTATTATTACATCAAAAAATCTGTTTTATCTGTATTTGGCTTATGAAAATCTGTCAACAAATCTGTATTGTTCATTTTCATGTTAGGTTGAAAAATAACTTTGCGTGCATCGCATTTTTTACACATGAGTAGTGCAAGGAAATCCATGCGCCATCGAGGGTTTAATTCACCTCAGAAAATAGACTTGAAATATGCACTCCAATAAATACTGCACAATCAAACTTAATGCCAATAACTTACAAATTTTATCATATCTACAGGTTGCGGCAAAAGCTAATGTGAAAATTTATTCTATTTCTTTCAAATCCCATTTTCAACAAATTCAAGCAATAATATCAACATTTTCGAGTGCAGTTATCTTTATAAAGTCCTTTTAAACAAACTTATTCAATGTATCTTCCATTTTTATTAATAACATCCACAAGCCGATGCCGGAAACCAGAGCATGCCTTTCGGACGTAGTCCTCTGACATTGACTGCCACTTGCGTGTTATGGTTAACTTCAGGGTTTTCACACTGGGGCGTGATGTTTTGCAGGCTCGTGCTTCAACATTTGCCCAAATCGAATAATCCAACGAATTAAGATCTGCACTGCTAGGGGGCCACAAATTCTTCGGCCAAAACTTCATGTGATCGTTCAACCACGTTGGACGTGTGACACGCCGCTCCATCCTGCTGTAGGACAACGTTTTGGTCCTCGGAGAAGTTGGTCTTCACCCAGGGAAACACTTAGTCCCTTAAAATACCGATATACACTTCGGTATTGATTTTAACTCCAGCATCAATGAAAACAGGGGGCATTTTCAAATCGTTGGACGCCACCAAGCCAAACATCATGACACCAGCCGGATGTTTGGTTTGAAATTTGAATTTCACTTTTTCCGAGGCGTTCTCCATTTTCTGCGGTGAAATGAGCCGGTCCGTGCGGCTGTTGACCACAGCATCGATGCTGAAAAGCTTTTCGTCGGAGAACAGGATTATCATTTATTTCTTCTTCAACAAGAAAAGCAATCTCTTGGAACGAGTCACTCGTAGTTTCTTGACCCAGTCCGTAATCAAGTGGCGTTTCACTCTGGCTCTGGAAAATGCATGCAGGTCTTCTTTGATGATTCTCCGCATGGATTTCTCCGAAATATTGACTTCCTTTGCAAGTTTTTTTATGGAAAGCACCGGGTTGCGAGCAATTTTTGCACGGACCGATTTGATCACGGTCGGCGTGCGTGCAAAGCGCGGACGTCCGCTTCCCAGCTTCCGCTGCGTAAAACCATTCCTGCAGAGACTTTTTTATGCGGTAAACTGTTGCCAAATGGTACCCTACCACCTTGGCAATCTCTTTCGACTTCTTTTGAGCGAGCAACAAACTGGTGATCACTTCTTTCGCGAACATTTTGACGAATTTGCAATAAAACAAATAGAATGTTTGGATGCAGCACTTGAAAGAATACATAAACAAATACAATTTCGCCAAAAATTAGTCACTAGCTACACGAATTAACCCAATACTCAGGTTTGAACATTTTCGCATTATTTTCTGCCGCACCCTGTAGCTTCAATTTTGTAAAAGACACCATGAATCGGAAACGTAACCCTTAGGAATTATACATTTCACCGTGAAAAAAGGCTTTTTCAATCACTGTGCGCGGTCCGGATTCCATCCCAAAAGAGGTCGGGTTTCGTTCCATCTAGGGCGGTCATAGGGGAAGCACAGTACGCAAAACCGTGTGATGGTGGCCCTTTATCTTTGCAAAGAGAATCTCCTGGGACAACATGAAAATCTGTCTTCGCTCAGCTCTTGTGACCAAATCCGGAAGCCACTCTCTCCTGAACTTTAGTTCGGCTGTACTGAGCACGAGTCATCTTCCTTTGTTGCACGCCATACTGCAGCACTTGAGCGGAACCATCACCGCATACATCATCACTTCGACTGGTAGACCGTTCCGAGCCGCCATCCTTGAGTAGTTGAGCGCTCATCCGTCACCTGTCATTGAGATGTCAATTTCTGAAAAAACCTGCGCAGGTATGTGAGCATGTTTGTTTCATGGCCATGATTCTGTTTTTTTTTTTCAGTACACCGACTGGGAAGTCTAACACAATCGAATGCTGAAAAATCAAAATCGATTCGGCATCCTTTGTATTGATTTAAATGCTGCTCCCTGAATTAATCTCACACATTACGTAACGTTGGTTTCTTTCCATTTCGCCCATATGAGGTTCTCGAGGAAAGGTCTTCTAAATCGGGCAAAACCTTAAGAGATCTCTCGTAATTGCAAATGGCGTTTAGACCACTGAGTTTAGTCAGAAAACCTGTTAACTTAGTCAGTGAACGATTACATGACGTCTAACAGATTAAAAAGCAGCTTTACCCTTGATATGAACCAAGAGCTTTGGAAATAATTCCCATTCAAAAGCTCTTCATACGGAATTGCTCTAAGAGGTTCGACAAAGATTGAAGGATTTCAAGATTATAGATTTGGCAATTCTTATGGGACAAATGACCAAAAGGTTAAAGTCCCAAAAAAAAAAACAATATAAATAAAAAAAAGCTTTTGACAATTAACTGTTTTGTGTGTAAAATATCATAGATTTGGTTGAAAGAATGAACGCAGAACACAGACATATTTCGGTCAACTCAAGGCTGATTTCTATGATCCGCATTTTCATTCGCTTGAGAAATGTTTCATCTTTGTGTGTGTTTATAAAATTAAAATAAAAGAGTTAAATAGCAACTTTTTCGAATCTAAAGAGTTTTTGTCCTTCAGCACGACATTGGTGGTTGTACATTATTCTATTTTTCCGTAGTGAAAAGAAGAGCCTGACACAAACTGTAATGCTTTACATCTATATCTTGGTTGACAGTGCATTTCTTCGGATACTTTTACAACTTTTTCAGCCTTAACTTATCGTAAATTTTTCCGTTTGCGGCAGCCAGGATTGCTACATTTATTTCTGTCTTTGTTTTCATAAAAAAAAACTTATAAGTATGCGTATCAATCAATCAATATTATTAAATAAAAGTTGTATAAATTGCAAATATAAGATTGCCATCCAAACAGCGATGTTCTGAACTAACAGGTCACACACTGAATTAAATTCTTGAAAAAAAAGTTAATACAAACCGCTATGGAATTCTTTACAATCTTTGATTAAGGTATATAAATCTGCACATAAATCTTGAGTTTTTTGGACATAAATAAACGGATCTATTTCGGAGCCATGTAAATGAAAAATGTTGAGTTTTCAATATGAAGGTAACTTGAAAAAACTTTAAAGAAAAAATAGTGAGAACAAAAATCCGATTTGGCTTTGATGAAATTTCGAACTTTTCTTCAAATACCACTCATCATATTTTGGACACTCCGTTGACTAACTTGAGCGGCCATATTTTCCACTATCTCTTCATTTCTGTTGTATACCGGGTCACCTTTCCACTCTTCTTCAAGTTCTGTTTGACTGTTTCCCATTATTTCTCAGTTGGGAGGAATTGAGGGCAGTTGAGATGTACGTCTCCGCTGTAGTCGCAGTTTGCCAAATTAGACCAAATCTTTACAGTTTGAGCTTTAATGTTCGGAAGAATACGTTTTTGAGGCATTCCTTCTTGTGCATTTTGGATATTTGGAAGTCTTCTTTGTCAGGAGAACTCGGGTTTTTGTAGGCAGCCGCAAATACATACTAGCCGCGAACATACTAGGGACATTAACTCGACCAGTGGCTTAATAGAACCTTTGTCCGGAAAACTGCTCGCAATAACTTAACGTAGTCGAGTTATTAGTACACGACACTGAAGAAGTCTGCACATTGTAGACGAAATATGCGTATCAGTCAAGATAAGCAATAAAGGTAGTTGGAATTAAATTGAAAATATTAATCTTTATTCTCATTTCTAGTTACTTCATGCATGTTTTGTCATCCATGAGGGTGTATCCTTCATACTTCGTACATTCCTGTACGTCTTTTGGCCACTAGATTCTGCATCAGTGTCCTGTTTGGTTGCTTACTGGCTCGAAAAAATCGAAATCCTTCTGAGGCAGTGCTGCGGCTGGCATGGCATTTCTTGGCGGTATTATAATCCTGCAGCCTTGGGGTTTCCCTAATCGTTCATAACACCTTCATATGCAACTTACGAGCCTGCACTCAGCGAAATGTGCTTTGGATATTCATAAGATTACATTATGATTATTTGCCACAAGAAATCATTATGAATTTCATTAATTTACCTTATGAAATATAATGACGATGAAAAAAAAAATTGAGCAACCTGGATTCGAACCTTGACCGTTCAGTGACTGGACCACTAGTATACATCAACACTTGTAAACCGGAAAGCTTAAAGGTGTACAAGAACAACGTCGTGGAAAACAAAATCCATTCTTAAGTCATGCTGATGGAATTTAAAAGCATCGTTCATAAGTTGAACCTTATGAAATTCTTAAGAATATTTGGCTGAGTGTAGGTTCCACTGCGACGCTTGCTATGATCGTGCCGATCAATATGTCGCTCATGGAAATGTTTAAGAACGTTGCATAGGGTCGATTTAGCTAATTGCAACGTCTTCGCAGTTTTTGAACCTGTCCAAGTCGGATTTTCGAAGTGAGTATAAGCGTTTAATGGGGAAACATTTTCAAATAAACATGTGTCAAATAAGACTACAAATTCGTCGAAAGCCGTGTCAAAAAACCGTGTAATTCCGAAACCCGTGTAAAATGAAAAACTGCGAGAACACGCGAAATCTTTTGCAATGAAAATCACTTAGAAGATTCTGTGAACAGTGGAATGGATAGCCCAACAAGGTCCATGAGTCAAGCGAGGGCCCCAGAGCCAGAAATGGAGATAATACAGGTACTTTCATGATGCTATATCTCGAGACCCTACACTCATCTGCACCCACAATATCTGCAAAGGTGCGGTCTTGGGCATAGCTGTTCAGAGAGTCAAGGACATTCAAAAGGTGGACAGTTTCATTCGAAATTCCACCGCTACGTGGCGCTAGTGAACATGCAAAATTGAGCATCTTCAACTTGTTCTATTTCATGATTCTGACAAGATGGAAAGTTCTAGTCCACGGAAAAGTTGTTCAAAAGGTCAAGGGCATTCAACAGGTGAACCTTTTTGTTTGGAATTCCACCACTACGTGGCGCTAGTAAGCATGCAAAATTGAACATTTTCAAATTGTTCTATCTCGTGAATCTGATAAGATAGAAAGTTCTAGTTTTCGGAAAAGTTGTTCAGAAGATTAAGGACATTTGAAAGATGAACCGTTCCATCCGGGACTCGACCGTTACGTGGTGCTAGTAAGCATGCAAAATTATCAAGCAATTTCAAATTCCGATTCTGATAAGATATGGTTGAACAAGCGATGGTTATATCGGTTCATACATAAAAACGACGTGTGAAATGTAAGAATCAAAAGAGAATGCACATCAGCAGATACAGCTGCAGCTATTAAGTACCCATCAACTGAACGTACGGCATCTGGTTTCAAAGCCTTAAAGGATCGCGTCACACTGCTGTTCTGTATATGTATGTATAAATACATATATAAATACCCACATGCATACATACATACACACAAAAATTCATACGTATATTCTCACATACACGCATACACACACATACATACACACATACATGAACATAAACACATACATTAGGCTGATGCAAATTTTGAAATTTTTGCTCCCCTAAGCTTAATCGACGCCAATTTGGGTCCTGATAGTCCCCAAAAAATTTGAACACATTTGGTTTTAATTTGGCTATTCAAAGTTTGTGTGGGAATTAGTATGAAGTATCTCAAACTTACATTTCCAGATCCCTAACATCTTAATATTATATCCTTAAACCAAATCTAATTAGGATTCATATAGTGTAAGTTGTCAACTATCAAAATGCCAAAAATAGTTATTCAATAAAACATAAAATACAATCTTTAGGTATGAGGTTTTGTTCTTATTTTTGTTATCTTATTATTTAATATATTTTATGTATTTTATTTATTTTATTTTTATTTATTTTGTATATTATTTTATATATATTATATTACATATTTTATATATTTTATATTTATATATTTTATATGTATATTATATGTTTTTATTTCATATTATTTCATTTGTTGAATAACTATTTTTGTATAAAATTTACATGTCAGGTATTTTTGGCATTTTGATGGTTGGCAACTTACACTATATAAATCTTAATTAGATTTGGTTTAAGGACATAATATCAAGATGTTGGGGATCTGGAAATGTAAGTTTGAGATTCTCCATACTAAATCCCATACAAACTTTGAATAGCGTGTGCAAAGCCAAATTAAAACCAAATGTGTTCAAATTTTTTGGGGACTATCAATACCCAAATTGGCGTCGATTAAGCTTAGGGGAGCAAAAATTTTGAAATTTGCATCAGCCTAACATGCATACATGTATACTTATTATAGTTAGTACTTGCATATTTACACATACACTCACACAAACACATTTGAAATCATACACACATACACCCACTCTTACGTTCATTTATACGCACCCACACATAAACACATACACGCTTTTAAAACATCCGAACGCATACATACATACACACACATATATTCACGCATATATACTTATCCCCACACAGAACAAGTAATACACTTTGAAATGCTCAATTTCGCATGCATAATACCGCCACGTAGCGGCGAAATCCCGAATGCAACGGTTCACTTTTCAAATGCCCTTGACCTTCTGAATAACTTTGCCGAAAACTAGAACTTTCTATCTTATCAGAATCTCGTGATAGAACAAGTTGAGAATGTGTTATTTTTTATGCTCACTAGCGCACATAGCGGAGGAATTCCGAATCAAACAGTCCATCTACTGTACGCTTTTGACCTTCTGAACAAATTTGCCGAACATTTTCTATCGAATTAAAATCACTGGATAGAACATGTTAGAAATGCTAAATTTTGCATGCTCACTAGCGCCACGTAGTTGCGGAATTCCGAACAGAACAGTCCATCTGCTTGGTAGCGCCACGTAGCGAGGGAGTTTCAAGCCAAACGGTTCACCTTTCGAATGCCCTTGATCTTCTGATTGTGCTTACAGAGAAGGAAGGGGTCTCGAACCATCACATAAACCTTTCCCAGCTCTAAAAACCCCAGCTTACAAATTTTCACGCCGATCAGTTAAGTAGTTTCGTCGATTCATTTCAGTAGTAGTAGTAGGATCAGGCAGACAGACAGACCAACAGACACAAATTCATTTTTATATAGATAGGTATGGCAACCCTACCGGCAGCCTTGTGTATCTTTTGACTTGGAAACTTTTTGAATCTGCATTGACTTTTGTTAAGTCGTTCATCGTGACCAAGGGTATGGCAACCCTATCCTATAAACTAGGGTTTGACAGTATGCAACATATGACGGGCCTTACTTCAATGAGGCCCATCAATTATTCTTTTGATGCTTGGATGCTAGAGGTGTTAGCTACAGGAAAATGGTTGTCTGTCAGGTCCCTGATTGTGACGCAGGAAAACAGTGCACAACTTACGCGTTCTTTCATTTACCATGATATTTTGCATATTATCACGATTGAATGTAACTGTAACCTAAATCAAATCAAATCGAATTATATTAGAAAACGATGACTACTCTTTTTCTGATCACTGCGGCATCCTGCGTTCGGTTTCGTCCTGGCCAACCCTTCATCATCAGGCATTCCCCGAACACGTTCAAAACGTTTGTCACAGTCGATTTGATAACTTTCAGCAAGTTTTGCCATCTCGATGGGGGAATAACTGGGATTTTTGGTATGCGCTCTACAAAATGAAGGGTGTTCAAATTTTTTTTTGTTAAATAAAAGGTTAAAAATATGCCAAATTCGGATCGAATTACTTTTTAACATTTCTCCTATTTTTTTGTTTTGAACGGTATAAATACTTTCGATTTTCGAGGAAAAAAATTTGTGAAAATTGTAAAAATTTCAATTTGTTCAGATATTGCAGGTCAAATCTGTTTTGACAAATAGACATCCTGTTGCTTTTGTCTTTAAATGAGACCCTTATCTAACACTATGGCTATTAAGCATCGTAAATAAACTATCGACGGTCTCGAAAAAAATATACAAGAAATTCGAATCGGCTAAAGCAGATGGGACCTCTTGAAATATTCATCTGGAATCCAAAATGTTTTTCTAAACTGTTGTGGACAACCATAAATCGTCTTAGATGGAGGCCATTGGTTGAAACACAAAGACAAAACTGTCCCGGCGTGACATAAATTTAAACTGCTGCGTGGCGGGTTTGGATGGGACTGGAAGTGACCGCCCGTACTCAATTTACATGTTTCATTGACTCAATATATTAAACATTAACATCGACACCTGTCACGGGCTTGCCAGTTGGGTGGGAGTGTGGAAGAAATGCAAGAGCTACCTTGCTTGCTGGCTTCGGGACGTTCATAATTGAATGAACGTCAACGGTTACGCGTTAGCCACATCGTAATCCGGATTATTAGTAGACAACTAACCATCATTCGATTGATGGTTATCTTAACTTGGATTATACACGAATTGGTACATTTTAAAACCAGTTTCTCAATATAATGTCTGGTCGAGTGAGAATCCAAACACACAAAATCAGGTGTATCTCGCGATTGATTTAAATTAAAACAATAAAAGATAAATTAGTCAAGGTGGTGGTAGCTCACGGGTGATTTATGTTGAGCAGTATCTTCTGGAACTCTTAATTATTTTTTGTGAACTATTCTCATCATATTCGGTGGCTTACAGATTTGAGTTTGCGTGTGCTCGAATAATTTTCTGGCATCCCGCTGAGTAATCAAATATATCATGTGGGAAGTTTTGTGCCGCGGTTGAATGCTTTAGGTTGTCTTTTACTATCACTCTCACAGTCTCTCTCACTCTCACAGTCTGTTGTTGGTTTGATGATGACCTGTTTTTTTTTGACTCATAATGTCTGTCCACCTTACACAGAAACACGTTCACGAAAATAAAAACGGCCCGTGAACTAGTTCACGTTTTCATGATTTTTACCCAAAAACGTACACTAGTGATTACGTGATTCAGTTCACAGTGTATTTTTGCCTTTTCTAGAATTCATGACTGCAGTTCACGGTAAATTTTGGACACTTTCTTTTCAGTGTAGTTTTTCTTAAAACTATTTCACGGATCGCTGAAACATTTCAATGATATGACAGTTGAAAATTTCAACTTTATTTCGTGGTACAACATGTTAACATTCTTATTGCACTTGGCAAAATGGCGGCGAATCAAGTGGAAGGGCGCAAATGCATTTTGTACGACCGGCAGCAAAATCCGGATTTATCGGTACGCAATCTTGCTAAGAAACAAAAACTACCGAAAAGTACCGTGTTTTGTGTTTGTTAATCATTTGACCAGCGTTGACTGTGGATCGGAAGGTTTTTTTTATAAATCATTTATTTGTACAGGCTTGAGCCAAATCACCTTTACAGAGCCATGTTTCCATTTTTGTATCAATTATCATAACACTAAAGTTGGGGAGATTGAATCGATTATTTGCGGCCTTCTCGAGGTTAATAGGAATAACAATGAAACGGATTAACATCTGCTTGTTTGAAACTTGGTGAATTTAATTGTTGTGTTTATGCATTTCTGCATTTAGTTTCACTTTTTAATAACTTGATTATAACCTATTGGTTATTGTGTTTATACCATAACTACCTAGATAAGACAACATCATGTCAAAGCATGTTATGCAGAGCGACTTTAAAACTTCTTATGTGACTTAAAAGATGTTATGAAAAGATCGGTTAACTGCGCTGTTTTGGTCATATTTGAGTCGAAAATTAAGTCATATGTTTTAGAAAAATACATTAGTGACTTATGAAACAGAGTTTGAGCTGTTTAGTGAAATACCTGTAAGAATACCTGAACATTGTAGACGAAATACGCGTATCTATTAAAGAAAGCAAAGGAAGTTGGAATTAAATGGAAAATACTAATTTTTCTTTTAATTTTTTTTTGGTGTTATTTGGGGACTGTTGACAAAAAATGGGAAACATTTCATTGAAGGCGATTTGTCAATCGTAAATATCGCCTTCCATATCGCCCACCTTTGCAAGCGAGTCCGCTATCTCATTATCCAGAACCGAACTATGAGAAGGGACCCATACGAAGGCCATGACAAAATAACGCGAAGATAAAGGATCGGTATGTTGGAAGTGGAACAAACCAAAAATAATGCTACCGTCAAATCGACAAGAAGGCGGAAGCAATTATTGTGAAAAATCCCAACCGGTCTGTACGAAATGTGGTTCGCAAAGCCGGGAAATCAAAATCATATGTGCAACAAGTTAAGCGCAGGCATAAAATAAAAGCTTACTTACTTACTTACTTATGCTGGTCCAACGTCCTATTAGGAGCACCTGCGTTACGATATTTCTTCATATCTCTTCGAGGCAAACACCATTTTTGCGAGATTGTTGTCCGACATTCTAACAACATACTATACACTGCCAAAAATGGTCGTAAGCACGTGTCGTTCGAAAACTCCAGGTTCTTGTTCGTCCTCTACGAGCATTGTCTACGTTCCGTGCCCGTAGAAAATTAACGGTCTTATCAGCGTTTTGTACATGATACACTTTATACGCGGATGAAGCTTTGCAGACCTCGAGGTCTTGTAGAGTCCACAGTAGTAATCTCCAAGAAATATTTGGTTTGGCAGGGCAGATTTAGTTGCAGGTGAAAATCCAAATGTTCCGTCTCGATCGGTACTATCAACAAGGGTATGTACGATAAAGAATGTCTGCAAAAGCTTATGCTGCCGTTTATAAGAAGCCACAACTCTCACGCTCTGCTTTGGCCTGATATGGCTGATTCGTCCTGGACAGGCCCTAAGGTATGCATTAAAAAAACTGACTGATTATAGCGATATTTCTTGTGATAACCCTGCCACCTGGTGGTGACTGAACCTATGAATCGCCAATCGTAGCAGTTCTGTTGTGACAACTAAAAAAAAGCACCGACAAGCAACTACGATCGATAGTTTACTCGAACTGCCTGGTCCACCGTGGAGCGAAGAATTTGAACGTGTAGTGTCCACCGGATCTAACCGATCCGGCATTTACAACATCTTCTCCCTTTTGGAGGAAGGCGAGAGCATCGAACGGAAGCGTGCTCGTAGAGTGTAGCAGAAGCTAAAGAAGAAAATCGTTCCGCGCCATGGACCGAAGGGTTTGTGGAACTGGCCAAAACAGTGAAGAAGTATCTGGCCAAAGTTACCATTGTTATGTGCACGCTAAGAAAAAAGTATCCAGCGGAGCGGGTTCCATTAAATTCCACAATGTCCGTTTCCATCCACGTTGTTGACTTTCAGGCATTTAGAGCTGTTTGACTGTCCATTCAAATTATGCCAATGCATATATTTGCATATCTATAGTTTCTGCGTAAGCCTATAACAGAACATTCCAGAATAGCTTGAATTTCAAATTGAAATACAGCTGGCCACTTACTTACCCATTGAAATTGATATGCCAATCCCTGGACCAGTGACACCTGCTCCCACTTGATTGTTAGTTTTTGAACCGTCTTTAAAGAATACAATCGATTCTTAACGGAGGTTTGGACCACCTCTTTTCCACGAATCACATCCAGGATCAATAACTTGATATGAACAGTCAAAGTTGTATTTTTTCTCCATCCATAACTAAAGGATCAATCTAACAGTTTTTAGAATGCTAAGATGTCCTATTCGATCAACATTAGAAGCATTACCAACGAACGGCTTGCTGTACCATCCGCACTCGCAGATCGCCTGCCACAACAGGTACTTATTCGCGAATTTGTCCATCTTTCTCTTCCGGAACTATTCCGGAATCTCCATGCGGGACGTACCGACAAAAAACTCGAGGTCGGGGATTTGTTTTGTGTCCGCCTTGATATATGTCTCGTCGTCCATGACGAGACAGCCTGGCTTGACCAGCCACTCACGTGTAGTTTCCGCGCACGCAATTTGGCCACCGTGTTTTGCTTGTCAGTCCGGTTTGGCGCCTTCCTGACCTAAAAAACACGTAGCCCAGCCCGCTTCATGGTCTGCTGGACGAACCACTTCGACGAATTGACCTATTTGACCACGTCTCGGGTGGAAAGGTTAGGGTTATTCTTAAAGTACTGCCTTATCTTCCGCGCCTTCTCTGGGTATACCGTTTTCGGGTTTCGGCCGCTTCCAGCGCGCCGCTGGATGGTCTTCGTCTTCTGGAACATCTTCACAACGCCGATCCATCTGTGCGACTGGCCAGGATTATCGATCACCGCGCCCAAGATTTGCTGGTGTAGCTCCGACAAATCGCGATTTTGCTTACATAAACATCACACTTTAAACTAGTATTACCCAAAATTTCATTAATTTTTACCCACGCGATAAAAAGTTACACCCGAAACAAAGTGTCACATTTTTTCCGAGTCCAATCTTTATATACTTTCTGATCGTTAGGGCGCTATTTTTAGCTTCTAAATTGATGTATTGGTGCAATGTTAGCATGAAAAGCAATGCATCCAGTGCCTTTGTTGGTGTACTTCTCAATGGGAAGATATAGAGTAAGAACTGTCTTCCGAAAGTTGCCGTCTTCATTAAGATGTGTCACATCTTTTGGCCGGACCTGGGCTTGGCTTATATTTGAAATAATGAAATAAAAAGCGATGAAAGTTCAGCTCCGTAGTGGTGGTCCTTTTGTGCCTACAAAAACGTTTTTACACGAATCATAACTTTATAAAAAGCTACATACAAAAGTGGTTTCACAGAGCAAAGAAAAAGTGTGGAAAAATAGGGAAGAAGCAATAGTAGATCCGTTAAGAAGATGAATAAATTTGAAGAAATAGAAGATTGAAGAAGTGGAAGAGTTGATGATTATTGAAGGAAACCAACTGAATTGAAGGAAACTTACTGAAAGCAACCAATGGTTTAAAAAGATAGAGACGCTGGAAAAGTGAAGACAAGCGAAGCAGAACGGTTCAAAGAAGAATAGTGAATCAAACACTCAAACAATAATCGCCGAAAAATAGTGGAAAAAAAGTATAGATTAAATGTAATATGATAGAAAAAAGAAAAATGCTATGAAGCATGGAGCATGGAAAGCAGATATTAAGTCTGAAAATATTTTAAGCCTCCATAAATATTAATGCTAATTTTTGCGCTTGGAAAATATACTAAGTTAGTCAAAAATATTAGAAAGTGACATCTATGGAACAGTAAAAAAACCAAAATTTCTACGCCATTTTAATATTTTATCTTTCATTAGAACGAAATTTCATTTCGATCTGTCAATTCATTCTTTGTTTACAAGCCATTTGAAGTTGACGTGCTAGTGTATTTTTTAACAATAAACAAATTTGGATCGTGCAGTGATTGAATTCTTTGTTTTGGAAGGATTATCGGCTACTGAGATCCATGCAAAGATGGTGAAAGTATTGAAGGAGTCTTCTCCTTCATTTCCAACCGGTCACCGATGGGTTTTGGAGTTTAAGCGTGGCCGTAGACGTGTTGGAGACGTTCCATAAATCGTAGCGAAAATACAGGATATGGTAGTGGAAAATCGTCGATCGACTGTCGATGTGATAACTGACACCATAGGCATCTCACATGGAACAAAATGACATAGATTGGCTGAAGTTTTGGGTTTCAAAAAACTGTAGGCAGAATGGGTGCCGTACTTGCTAACAATGTAACAAAAACGAGTCGGCTTTTCCTGAAGTGACACAATTGTTCCGTTCTATTTTGGCCGAATTTGGCATCTTGCTATTACGCCCTCTCGAAGATCATGGTTGTCACCTTATCATAGGTGAGAGGGCTAATCCCATGCAAAAGGCCAGCATGGGAGACTAAGAACATGATCAGCAGTGATAGTATCACACTCTACTTTCGTTAGATTGCCACGTCGTAGTGCGTTTATTTGAAGGCACTGAAAGAGGTGTCTTACTGGCGGGTTTGGCCGCGATTCACTCTTATACGAGGCTGGGAACAATCTACAAATTCCTTCAAATATATACCTACACACTTGGTATTTTTAATAATCTTATTGTTCCCATCATTATCGAAAAGGGTTAGTGTTTTGATCATGATCGTGAGCAACTAGTAATATGTCCTGATGTGTCAGGTGCAGATAATGCAAATATATATTATAATTTATAAGTACGCTCTATACGACAGCCGTGATCACGGCACTGACTCTAACAACATATTATTTAGCTAGGGATCAGACCTTCTGAACTGAACCGGGGTCATTGAGAAGTGTAACTTGGGACGGATGCTGACAAGGAGTTGGGGGCTGGGGTTTTATAGGAGGAGTGGGACGCGAAGGGTCCGCTTAGGGAGACAAGTGACCTCGAGGACAGAGAACGATTCTTCTCTATATCTTCTCTGTATTGTATGTCAGCTCCAAGAAACTTGCAGTCAACTTCACGTGATGACTATTCTGGAAACATTAAATATCCGTATAGAGCTTACCTCATGTGGTCAGTTTTAATTGACAGTATATGGGACAGCAGATTTATTCAAAAACATGTGCTGAAATACTGTGGAATTCAGAACGAACAGTGGTCAAGTGGTCAACATAGACATAGACTGGTCATTCTGAGTATTCGGAATATCGGTACTAGCAGATATAATATACGATCGCAAAGGAATGGAAACTCGTGAGAAATAACATAGGTCATAAGTGAGTAAAAACTTACAACAAGCTTGCACACCATCAAGGTAAGAACTTCATAATTAACTATTCTAATTTGCAAAATTATACAAATAATTGAGGCTCACCACTCACTATCTTATGCGATGGGTCAACTTATATGACATTAAAATACCATGGCGGAATAATATAGAGAGATCGGCCAAGACCGCCAAGACTAGGAAATTGGTTTCAGACAAATATAAAAGACACAATGAAAGGATAGTAAAAACAAAATTCAATAATGTAGAACACATGAAAAGAGGTAAGACGAAATAACGCCAATGACCAAGTGACACAAAACAATGGACATGAACATAATGCAAAGAAAGGAGAAGCAAACCTGGGAAATGTAAAACCTTTTGAGGCAGTGTCAACAGCGTCTCTATGGACGACATGATCGTTGCACGGCTGGTGAAATGCTTCAAAGGGAGTTAAGTTATGTCAGTCTAACACAGAAGGAACAATAACTTCTTATTTTTGGTTCGAGAACAAATATCAATCCAACGGACTAGACTACAAAAGACAGAAGGAACTTTGAAACAAATCATTCAAGCTGAAAACGTGATAGGGTAGGAATCGGCTTAAGCACCCCAAGACCCTATTACAAGCACGGGGTAAACGTTAACCTACAACGCTCATTTTTTGCAGTATGGTGCTTCACTGCACCATACTGCAAAAAATGTGCGTTGTACGTTAACGTTTACCCCGTGCTTGGAATAGGGTCTTGGGGTGCTTAAGTCGTTTCGTACCCTACTGACTAACAAAATCACAAATAGACTATGGGAAAAAATAACAAAGAACAACATAACATAACAAAATTCTTAAACGTGGCTCCTTCCGAGTCATTTGCAACAGCGTCTTCTTGGACGACATGTTCCGTGTACGGCTGGCAAAATTATTCAAAAGGATCTAAGCAACGAAATCATCAAAGGCCTGGCGTAGAGGTTTCTACTCTATTCAGATTCCCGCCAGTAAAACTTAAAAAAAAAATGGCATTTTGCTATTACGGAAAAATGGCCATGGAGTGGTATGCTGCCAACAACGTCCAAGTGGTGCCCAAGGACGAGAACCCTCCCAACACGCCAGAGCTCGCCCAATCGAACAATATTGGGTCATCGTCAAGCGGAACCTTAAGAAGACTCAAAAAGCTGTTGTGAGCAAGAAACAGTTCAAGACAAACTGGCGTTC
>JASCZW010016886.1:0-17918 GCA_034211315.2 Aedes japonicus | reverse complement strand
AATAACATAAGATCAGTGTTTTGGGTTATATATTTAAGGATTAAATATTATATATTTATATATTTAAAGAATTAAATGACGATTTATGATTCATTTCTTGTAATTTTAACTTAAATTATAGTTTTTTTGATAGTTTTTCATGAGAATAGATTGATTTTTTATGGAATTTTTCTAATAATTTATGAAAACTTCGTATTTCTCTCGACTTGGAGGTTTTTAATTTCATAATGAAATTTTTTGAGTATTTTCTCGCTTTTTCGGAACTTTTATGGAACATAAATTGATTGTTTATGGAAACATTTGATTCACTAATTGTTTTATTGATTTGTTTATTGATATTCTTGATTTTATTATTGCTATTATCCCTTTTTCTTTTGGTAATTTTTGATTTTCTTACGGATAGTTTTAATTTTTTAATGAGTCGTTTATATTTTAGACGTAAGATTTTTATTATTATAACAAATGGAGCATAAGATACCCATTATCCAAATCTTATAATTCTCACAGGAACAACAGATGGCAAGCTACTGGCGAGATGTCTTGAAGCGAGTGGTGAAAGCCATTACGTTTTTGTCGGAACGTGGTTTAGCGTTTCGTGGAGAAGACGAGCTGTTTGGTTCTGTCCAAAAATGGGAATTTCATGGGAATTCTCGAGCTAGTTTCAGAATTTGACCCATTTTTAGCTCAGCATATCGAGAAGCACGGCAATAAGAGGAGTGGGCACGCCAATTATTTGTCTTCTACAATTTGCGACGAGATCATCGACCTTATGGCAGATAAGGTATTTGCGGTTATTACTAGCCGAATAAGAATAGCAAAATACTATTCAATTTCCGTCGATTCTTCTCCCGATGAATCTCATATTGACCAGCTGACAGTCACAGTGAAATATATGGAAGGAACTAGCCCCGTTGATAGATTTCTAACATTGATTCCGAATTGCGGTCATGCGGGTCAGCAGATGGTTGATGCACTTCTCGAGTTTTTGAAAAAACACGAGATTTCCAGGATTGCCGAGGACAGTCTTACGATAACGCGCCGAACATGCCGGGAAAATACAAGGGCATGCAAGCGTTGGTTTTGCAAAAAAACCCATATGCTTTTTTCGTTCCTTGTTGCGCTCATTCGTTGAATTTAGTTGGAAAGGCCGCAGCCAATACCTGTTCATCTGCTGTGGATTACTTCAACTTTGTTCAAAACCTGTTCAACTTTTTCACGGGCTCAACAAGTCGATTCCAGCTATTGACTGAACATCTCTCAAGACCGAACGGAAGTATACGGTGAAAAACCTAAGTGACACTCGATTGTCGTGTCGGGCTGATGCAACGAAAGCATTGCTTCACGGGTATTCTGAAATCAAATCCGCTCTTTTGACCATTGCTGAGAATGCAGAGGAGAAGGATCTAGTAAAAAATGAAGCACTGTGTCTCTTCAATAAGATGTCACAACTTGAAAATGCGATTTACACCCAGTTCTGGTGCGACATACTGGAAAGATTCGACGCCACTAGTCAGTTTCTCCAAAACCCGGCCACAGCTTTGAATCCAGCAGTCAACTCAATTATCAGTTTGATTGAATACGTTGAATCCAAACGAGCAAAATATGATGAATACGAGTCTAATGGCAAGAAGATGTCAGGCACGGAGAGCTACCGGAAGACGCGATTGCGAACAAAAAACGTTCGACTTGATGAGCTAGGTCGGGCCAAGCAAGCTGAAACTGTTTCAACACAATCTCCAAAGGAAAAATTCAAAGCTGATGCCTTTTCTCCTGTTATTGATCAGCTTAAAATTTCATTGGCAGAGCGTGCTGAAGCATATAAACAGGTAAAGATAATTACTGGCTTATGTCTTTTATCAAATCTTTGACTTTTTCTCTTGTCTCATTTATATTTTCCAAAGGTGACAAATTTATTCGAATTCCTGTCGGATTTGGATGCGTCCCCGTCAGCCTTAGAAGAGGAGCAAAAAGGTTGGTTGAAACGTACCCTGCTGACCTTGGTCCGGAGTTAACCAACGAGCTCATCCAACTCGTTTCATTCGCAAAGCAAAGCCGCTACACTCATAACGAGCCAGTAGAGTCGTTCCTCTACAAATTCATTATGAAAAATGACTTGCGTGCCACTTTTCCTAACGAAGAAGTTGCATTGCGAATTTACCTAAGTATTATGGTATCAAACGCAAGTGGTGAGCGGTCATTTTCAAAAATGAAATACATCAGAAATAGGCTGAGGACATCGATGACTAACGAAAGGCTCGTGAATTTGACTCTGTTAAGCATTGAAAACAAGATCTTGAAAGAAATAAGTGTTGACGATATAATTGACTCATTTCAGCTAGCAAAGTCTCGCAGGAAGGCCTTTTAAACTTAAAGTTGTATTTTAACCATACATTTTGATTATCAACCAATAAAAATCATCATCAGAAAATGTTTAGACACAGTATTCTTTTTTTTTAAATTTACATCAAGAAAAGGGCCCCCACACTTCTTTGGCCCCCGGGCCCCCTCAAATGTAAGTCCGGCCCTGGTAGTTATATACCTACCAGAGACAATTCAAAGCGGATTAGCAGGTTTTGGTGGGCAAATGAATCTATCAATCAAATGAACCAACGCGGAATCAAAGTTTGACGGACCAATTTTGACCAGACCAAGCAAATCGAGTCAATAGCAGTAATTCGGCTTATTCAATACTTGATGTTTTGTTATCTCATCTCCTGAACAATTCTAGTCATCTTATAAGCATTCGCCAACACTCTACTCTCAGTTCGGTTATTGCTTTTTTGCTATGTCTTATACGATTGAACATTTTGATAAATCAATCTATTCCACAAAAAGCATTTAATTTTATGTCCATCACAACGTTCATTCTTCATAAGATTGTGATAGGGATTGACGACATTCGCAGTAACTATAAATTAGAAGAAAAATTAGTAATCTCCATTTAATTCCAACTACATTTGCTTATCTTCGACAGATACGCGTATTTCGTCTACAATGTGCAGACTTCTTCAGTGTCTCGTACTAATAACTCGACTACGAGACACTGAAGAAGTCTGCACATTGTAGACGAAATACGCGTATCTGTCGAAGATTAGCAAATGTAGTTGGAATTAAATGGAGATTACTAATTTTTCTTCTAATTTATAGTTACAAGTATTCCACTAAACAGCTCAAACCCTCTAGGGACATTCGCAGGTTGGGTGGGTGAAAAATGCATACACCCGAACTTGTTGGAAGGACGGGAATATTCTGTGACATGTCTCTAACTGCTTTTCCATTAACACGATGAACAAACAAAAATCTTTTGATTGAAAAAATTCTAACGTTATACACAAATTGTCTGACATAAACAATAAACACTTGAAACGTTCGCTCAAATAAGCAAGGCACACTTGATTCATTTATGATCCCTCATACTTCACATTCTCCTCCAGCCACTTCACTGAACCATTTTCATACAAGCCTGTATCCGTCACCGAAAATAGCAAATATTTCCATGAAACTAAATCACCCTGCACTAAGCTGCATTGCAGATTGACAATATTGCCATTTGAATAGAAGCGTCGCCTGCCTCGTTCCATGATTCCGAGATGCGGATCAAGTGGGAAACCTAACTCTCCGGTCCTCGCACGAGCAAGTACCATACCATAACAACAACAAGATAAATCCATTTGTTCCGTCATAATGTCGTCGCTGTTGTTATCCTTGTTGCCAGATTTTTTTTTATCTTCCCTTTCTTTTTTGTTTGTCAGGAACTCGAGTGGAGCAGCTTCCATTCGGCTTTTCAGCAGTGCGCTTTTATTTTATTCCTCCCGGTTGGCGAGGAGTGGCACTCGACTCGACTTTAGTATGCCGTGCGGCGGTGGTTCGTGTTTGTGCATCTATTTAGATGATGATGATGATGATGATGATGATGTACCATCACACAGGATATGAACTTGTTTCACTTTGTGCCATCGCAGGAGGGGAGGGTAGCGGATGTTCCAAAAGCAAAAACTCAGATTACGCTGAACTAGAAGCTTTTCGTGAATAGAATAAGGAAACAGTACGCCAGACGTCGCTTCCGGTTTCATTCAAACGGCTTTGTTCGGCAAAATAATGCAATAAACTTGTACTACTTTCCTTTTGTCGGGTTGATGGATGAAGGATTCATTGTGTGTAACTTAATTTAAATTATAATTCAAAAGCTTGTGCGATTCTTGAAATGGATTCGGATGTAGGTTTTAGAAATACTTGTAATTATCTTGTATTTGCATCTAATTTGCTTTCAACATCTCAGTTAAATATTTAATGTTTGAAATTCGGTGTTGCATTGGGTAGGAACCAGTTTCAATCCATAATAAACGGGTCCTTTGCAAACAACATGTAAAACCAACAAAACAAAACTTGTTTTTCCTTTATTATCGAGATTTTTGGCCATGGGCTGGTTCATCTTCTGTCGTAGTCACTCAAAATAACTTTTCCAACTCGAAGGCCGGAGAAATATGGATGATAACCACTACGCGGGGTCGCCCCCAAACAACCTTTTATTTTAATGTATGGAATGTTAATATCTTCTCATCAACATGAGGCCCTAGGAGTGGACAGCAATTTCTGTTAGAGCCAAAGATATGATAATTCCCGTTAGAGTACGGCAGGCTGTGAAATTGAATACTTAGAAGCAGTTGAAATTGAGCGGAGGGCTATTTTGAAAGGTGGTATCCGATTAAGCACACAATCTTTTAGCAAGCTACCCCAATGAAGGGTTTTTGTACTTAGTTTAGTTTCTAACTTCAATAGCTTATAATAATCAATTTTTAGAATCCCTTTTATGATGATATATCAGCTTTTCGTGATTCGAAGTGTTAGATCTACCAACGGTTCCTAGTCATAACTGCTTTAAACTATAGACACATAACTTATCAAAGGAACGATAGTTAATCCTTGTATTTATTGTAAAATTTGTTAAGTGACAAGACCAGAAAAGAATTAACAATTTAAAGCCCCGTGACCCAGATTGATCGTTTCCATCATTTCTTTTTACTAATTTACATTAAAGCACGACGAGTTATTAGTTTTCTACAAGTGTAATCGTTTGTCAAACCAGTAGTTGGACATAATGATTGGCCCCTTCTACTGGATATTTTTAGGGACATGGGAAAGCGTAAATGTATTGATGTCTTCTTCTCGTCTAGTTCAACATGACATTTTTGTGTTTGTGAGCTGCCTAAGCTATATTGATGCATAGCAGTGCTACCAGAACGGTGGATAAATGAATAACTGTAAAAGTTAGAGTTCGACATCTCTGCTGTTTACATGGATAATCCGATTTTGTTAGAATTTTTTGTGAAAACTGTTTCTTGTGTTATTCATAACTCATTTAATTGTTCAGTAGTAATTATGCACAAAAGTATACCTTTGACATCTATCTAGGAGATGAATGAGAGAGACATGGAATGACGTTTATGTTGAAATATTGAAAAATAAAGGTCTGGTACGTGGAGGGGCTGACAAAATGGGGGCATTACTATATATTGCAAATTTTGCACCAGAACAGATAAATAGTTAATCAGGCGTCTATGCGTTCAGCTTGTAGTAGTCCATCGAATTGATGTGACGTTTTTGGAAAATATATGTTGCTCACGATTGCACACCAGCTATCTATTACAAAATTTATTTCCGATATTGCTTTTATACAAGCATGCATGTATTTTTTCAGGTATGAACAAAGAAAACTAGAACGAATAATAGGATTAACTTTAATTGCTTATAAGATTCAAGCATGAATCTACTGGCTGGTATGGATGAAAAAGATGGAGGACATCTATCAATTTCATATTCCTATAATGAAATCTGATAGGTTAATACAATGATGATAAAATGCTGTCAGCTAAAACTGACAATCTAGTCTTATATTCTAAAGGGTGTTTCGATCAAAATTTGGTCGACTTAAACTTGGCGGATTTCCTTCAATCGTGCATTCAAAAATTTTGCACACCCCTCATTTCGAAGATGTTTGCGTGTTGCATCATGTCTCTATTTTGATTTTGAGATTCGCACTTCAGTTATCAAAATGTCGTCGAGGAAGAGAAGCAACGCAAAAAAATGTTGCACCTGCATGGTGAAAATCCAAATTACTCTCAAGCCAAGTTGGCAAAATTGTTGAATGAGGCTAAATCAACTGTTACCAACGTACTAAGAGTGTTCGGTGAACGCTTGTCGACAGCCAGGAAAGCTGGATCGGGGAGAAACCGAAAGCCGGAGGCCACAGTGGCAACTAATAAAGTTGCCCGCTGTTTGAAGCGGAACCCCAAACTCTCCGTCCGAGATGTCGCAAAGAAGCTGGGAGTGGCGCCTTCAACCGTGGATAGAGCTGAAAAACGACAATAAACAAAACACGTTGGCCAACGCACGATCGCGAAAGTTGTACACGGCGATACCCAGGTAACCAATAAGCATTAGCATATGCTGTAAATCAATCCTAAATCCGCATTTCAGATGCTACACGCATTATATTTAGCTTTAAATCAGAATCTTGAAAGCTATCTGCAGTAAAGCTGCATTTCAAATGCTGTTATTTCAAATAGCCTGTAATAAGCATTTCAAATGCAAAATAGCATTAATGAAGCATTATCATAGCATTGCAGTAAAGCAGCCATATATTGAGCCAAATGCGGCATTTATGTTGCATTTAAGGTGACTTAAATGCTTGATAGGCTGCCGTTAACACGCTTTGGAACTGCCAAATTGGTTATCTGGGTACTGACGAAGTTTGATTGCGTGGCACAGGACGATGAAACAAACGACAAGATAGGCTTTAAACAGCTTCCTGTACAGGAATTTTATACGGTAACCGGACGGGGAGAGCTGGCAGATATTTTCAAGCACATTAAGCGGTCAAAGTTCGTGAAGGAATATCTGGTGTGGCAGCCCATGCTTACCTCTGACCGGAAGAGCAACGTTTACATTGCGACCGGAACCGTCAACCAGGAAATTTATCTGAGCGAGTGTCTACAAAAAGTCCTCTGCCTTTCCTGAAGCGACACAATTGTTCCGTTCTATTTTGGCCGGTTTTGGCATCTTGCCGTTACGGAGTGGTATGCTGCCAACAACGTTCAAGCGGTGCCCAAGGACAAGAACCCTCCCAACACGCCAGAGCTCCGCCCAATCGAACAATATTGGGCCATCGTCAAGCGGAACCTTAAGAAGACTCAAAAATATGTTGTGAGCGAGAAACAGTTTAAGGCCAACTGGTGTTCGGCGGTGAATAACGTGGACAAGGAGACTATACAAAATCTTATGGCAGGCGTTAAACGAAATACCTGGCAGTTCGCATTCGGTAAAGAGGAAGCTTAGTTGAATATTTTTCCTGTATTCTGTTTTAACTGAACTTGAAAAAGGAAAAGTATACGACTTATTAATAAAAACTTTGATCGGCTCACACACATTACTGTTTGACCAATTTTTGATCGGAACATCCTTTAATATGCTCTTTTCAGAAATCCCTGAAATATTTATAATATTTATAGATTTTAAATAGGTTTTGTGTCCTTTATTTAGCCTATTATGCAATGATTGATTACCTTTTTTATAATAACTCATAATTTTTTTAAGCTGTAAGCGAGATTCAACTTGTTAGACACTTGGTAAGATAAGTTTGATAAGAAATTTGGTATTTTGCATCTTGAAATGTTACACTATTTTGTTCATAAAGCTAGAAAATTTCGAGGGAAGTGGATTTAATGTTGATCTATAGGCACCAAATTGGGTCTATTCATGGATGCAACTCCTTCCCATTCGATGGATTTATTAGTAAATACAGTCTTTGTACGTTTTTTTTTTCTAATTTCATGAATTAAGGCATTGCTAGCTGTATAAGATTGGCAGCATAATTAATCATCAATTAAAAGAGAGATTTGAGCAATAAAAAATGAAAAAAGTGCCATTAAATTATTAAGGCCTGTGCCAACAAATAATGTGTGATCAGCATTAAAAAATTAGGAATGAGCAATAAAAGATGAGAAAGATCTTCGGATAATCTAATTGTGACCGGTAAATCTGTCAAATAAAGCAACAGCTATTAGTATATGTGCAATTAAATATGGCAGTATTTCCGCCAAATTATGTAATTTGAGCACTAAACTATTCGCATATGTCTTTTAATTTTGTTAGATTTTCCCATAAAAACAGTAAAATGAGCAATGGATATTTATTTATCCATTGCTCATTTTACTGTTTTTATGGAAAATCCAACAAAATTAAAAGACATATGCGAATAGTTTAGTGCTCAAATTACATAATTTGGTGGAAATACTGCCATATTTAATTGCACATATACTAATAGCTGTTGCTTTATTTGATAGATTTACCGGTCACAATTAGATTATCCGAAGATCTTTTCTCATCTTTTATTGCTCATTCCTAATTTTTTAATGCTGATCACACATTATTTGTTGGCACAGGCCTTAATAATTTAGTGGCACTTTTTTCATTTTTTGGTGCTTTTTCTGAATTACTAAGTGCAGGTAAATATTTTAGTCGTATAAGATTTACTCAATACAACATTTCACAAAACAATCGAAAATAAAAGTGCCTCAAAACACTTAAGTGATTGATGTTCATATATGATTTATCAGCCATTCAATAATGAAAACATTTTAATTCACTATACAACGATTTTGTTCTTTCGGTTTGTGTTTAGATGAGCCACTTGAACATAAACAACTGCAAATTCATGCATTTCAAACTTGAAATTTTACCAATAACAACCTTTTTACTGCATTATTGATCCAACAGGCCATGGTTGGGAACATACAAAAAAATATGTCCTCAACATTGGATCCACGATTTTCATGTAAAATCATTTTTATTTTAGCAATGTGAACAGTTAGTTTGTAACGTGTAACTATTTTTTGCATATGCATACTGCATTACTTGCTATATTGATTCAAATAAGCCAAATTTAGATCACTTAAAGATCGTGTAAATCATCTGTTCAGCATAACCAGTTAAATGCCTCAAAAGTTCAAGAACAACTATAAGTTGAATAATATTGTCTCAATTGCTTCGGATTACATCCTAATAGCAACATGATTTTGTTGATTATCCCTAAATTAATGACACATTTGGTACATAGGCCGAATGAAGGAGCTAGGCCCCTTACCCTTTTTAGAGTTACAACTACGCAAATATTGATTTGCTGAGGAGCTGACAAAATTTAATGAATACTGTATCTTATATAGAATCTTGCTGATCAAACAAATAATGAAGATAGCCATTTAAGTATAAGTGGTTCTTAATTATATTTCATGGAATTTTATTTAACAATATTTTTAATATTCTTGATTATAAAATGAGCATCCCAAGTGACACAGGTTCAACATAAAATAGTTGAATCTTTTTTATTAGTTTGTTTCATAGCGGTCTTTTGTTTATTGGTTATTTTTCGAACAAAAATTAATTCTTGTATTCCATGGAAATAAACCACCCACACTTGTGAGTTGCTCCAACAGCATCCTTACTGTTTGTTTAAATCGGTCCTCAAACTCGATGTATTAACATATGTTTGTGGCATTCTTACTGTTGGTTTAAATCGGTACGCACATTTGAATAACTTTAATGTGCATTTACATACAGAAAATTGACCGGGAACATTTTATTCGCTGCCGACGTGAGTTGAATTCAGCTCACAGCTTACCAAAACCCAACCATCTTATCAAACATTCCAGTGATTTCTCGGCTTCCTTCAAAGCAAGTATCACGTCAACACATTCCTTCCCTTTCCTTATTTGACCAGTATTCGGGCGAGGCCAGCGCCGGTATTGCCTTAGTTTAGAATCACTAGTTTTTACACATTGAGGATGAATGTTAGTTTCAGATACCACCTGTTGGTTCACTGTGTAAAGGGCGATACGGTCAAAATTTGGTCAATATCAACTTGACGTATTTCTTTCAATTTTGCATTTAAAAAACCTGAACACCCCTCATTTTGAAGGTGTGTGTGTGTGTGTAGAATGTTGCTCCTATTTTGATTTTGGAATTCACTCTTCAGTTGTCAAAATGCCGTCCAAGCAAGAAGAGCAGCGTATCAAAATTTTGCTCGCGCATCGCGAAAAAAAGTTGGCAAAATCGTTAAAAGTTGCCAAATCAACCGTTACAAATGTAATTAAAGTGTTTGGGGAACGTTTGTCGACAGCCAGGAAGTCTGGATCGGGGGGAAATCGAAAACCGGAAGCCGCTGAGACGACAAAGAGAGTTGCCGGTAGTTTCAAGCGAAACCCTAACCTATCTCTCCGAGATGCCGCAAATAAGCTGGGTGTATCGTCTACAACCGTGCATCGAGCCAAAAAACGAGCCGAACTATCGAGTTACAAGAAGGTAGTGACTCCAAATCGCGATGATAAACAAAATACGACGGCCAAAGCGCGATCCCGGAGGCTGTACACGACGATGCTGACGAAGTTTGACTGCGTGGTAATGGACGACGAAACCTACGTCAAAGCCGACTACAAGCAGCTTCCGGGACAGGAGTTTCATACGGCAAAAGGAAGGGGAAAGGTAGCAGATATTTTCAAGCACACGAAACTGTCAAAGTTCGCAAATAAATATCTGGTTTGGCAAGCCATCTGTACCTGTGGCTTGAAAAGCAGCATTTTCATAGCTTCCGGGACTGTCAACCAAGAAATTTACGTGAAAGAGTATTTGAATAAACGTCTGCTGCCTTTCCTGAAGAAACGCGGTTGTTCCGTACTGTTTTGGCCGGATTTGGCATCTTGCCATTACGGTAAAAAGGCCATGGAGTGGTACGCCGCCAACAACGTGCAGGTGGTTTCCAAGGACAAGAACCCTCCCAACACGCCAGAGCTCCGCCCAATTGAGAAATACTGGGCTATTGTCAAGCGGAACCTAAAGAAGACCAAAAAAAACTGCTAAGGACGAGCAGCAGTTCAAGGCAAACTGGCTTTCTGCGGCGAAGAAGGTGGACAAGGTGGCTGTACAAAATCTGATGGCAGGGGTCAAGCGTAAGGCCCGGCAATTCGGATTTGGAAAAGCGGAAGCCTAACTGAATATTTTTCCTGAATTTTATACTAATTGAACTTGAAAAAGAAATTTAATTTGATTTTTTAAATAAACGATTTCACCGATTTACACGCGTTTTCCCTTGACCAAATTTTGACCGTATCACCCTCTAATATCAGGTGAAAATAATTTATCGTGAGATAAAGTTATGATTTAATTTACAATACACTTAGTATGAAGTATAATGCAACATAATTTTCTCATAAAATACGCGATGCTGAAGAGTGTGGCGGTTGTGAGATTGATAAATACTTCATACATTTTTTGTGCATGAGATTGGCGAGATCCAGGAGGTACTCCGCTTAGAACTTGCAATTTCTCTGGTCCTGCTTACGTTGCTCCATTAATATCTTTTAACGGAGTTCCACCAGCTGCAGCTTCTTCACGAAGGTTTTCAGTCATGATCCGCATGTTTTCTTCAATCAGTGGGATCCTCTCGACGATTAGCTGACCCAGTGATTGGCTGCAGGGGTTTTGCTTTTTTCATAATATTTCTGATAGAGATGTGATTGTTCCATACTCCGCCTCCAATTTGTTTCAAAAATGTGACTTTAATTGAACCTTCGAAGTGGTATCATGTCCCGACTTATTAATTTTATCACTTGTCTCATCCATTGTTCCACGCAAGATTTTGCTTCAACAAACTGGTGGCTCAATGTTCACTTATGATCAACTTTTTTTTTTCTAATACTTATGTTTCTGGCGTGACGAAACAAACAAATCAAAACAACATCACAACAATGTACAATCAATTGACATTATTGGGTCTCGTAATGGAACCACAAATGATTGACAAGAATGATTCAGTATAAAATCATGTAGATTCAAAAAAAACGAAGTTCATAGGTGTTGATGTAGAATTTCTGATGATGAGTATTTTAAACTTGATATTTATAATGACCAGGGAAATGCTCAGTGTGATGACAATGTTACTGAAGGCTACTTAACAGTGTTCAACATCTGGACTAAAACACACATTCAAGATTTCAGATTTTTGCGGTCAGATTAAAACTGTTAAAAGGTCTACACTGCTGTGTTTCAGCAGAAATAATTTTTAAATTACACTGTTTCATGATTATCCTAATATCCACTGATCATGTTTAAGGCTGTGCTCTTGGTTGTGATTTAACATTCAAAATTTGTGATATTAAATTCCTTGTTTTTATTACCTTAAATGAAGATCGTTTTTTTTGCCTGCGTCTAAAAGTAGAACAGTTTAAAAGATACTGGTGTCTAACGATAAAAATCACTGTAAATTCTGCACTAGAGTATGGAGGTATAAATTTATCAGAACGACTTTATCTGATGTTTGTCCTGTCCTGTTCCCACATATCGAATATGTGTCATTGCATCTGCAATTCTTCCCACAGTCGAAGCAAACATCAGAAGGGTTGGATTAATCAGTCCATACTATGGGAATATGTGGCATTTATTGACTGCCGAACGGATCACCTCCAAAAAGAAACCGGGCCGGATCGATCTAGTTATCGCAAAACTGTAGTTTTCAATATTTGCGGTTGGTCGAACCGGCCTGGTCTCTTGTTGGAAGTGATTCTTTTGGCAGTCAATAAATTCCACATATTCCATCTGTTCCTTCAAGAAAAAAAAACAGGGAAACAATATTAAACAATCTACTTACCGCATTCGGGTCCTCCAAATAGTGCGACCTATATTGCCTTCTTACTTCTTCTTCTTCTTTCTGGTTGTGATCAGCATCTGTCAATCACTTATAATGGGCTGGTAGCTCAGACCATATGCCCAGCAGTTTATTTATCGTATGACTGTCCACTCCCGTCACTGAAACCGCGCAGTCGTGTTTCAAGTTGACGTTTCTTTTTGTCGCTCAAACGTTTAGTTTACAGAGTTTTACAAATTGCACTACTTCCTTCAACAAGATTACATCCTTTTGTTTTAACAGATCAGTCAAGTTTAAAAACATACCATCAAAGCTAAAGCTTGCTCTTAAGTGATTGAACCGTGTACAATGTAGAATCAAGTGTTCAGCCGTCTCCGGTTCCTGGCATAGGTAGCAGCATTCATCTTCTTCAATCTTCATGCTGTGCAACCAATATTTTGAGTAATCGTGTCCGGCCATTATTCTGTTCAATATTCGTACTTCTATATGATTCAGCGATAATTTATGGAACCATGGTTTCGCTCTAAAGGAGTCTTGGATCGCAAAAAACGTTTTACCCTTTTCCCGTGAGTATTCTAAGTACCAGTCGTTGCTCTCTCTCATAGAAATCGCTTTCAATTGTAGGTAAGCATCATCCAATAGGATCTTGTTGTCTACTTCCTGTTCTAGTTCTAGACCTTTTTTTGCTATTGTGTCCGCTATCTCATTCCCCTCCAGCCCTACATGGCTGGGGACCCATTGTACTGCGATTCCAAACCGGGAACATCTATGTAGGATATTATCCTCTAGTACGCTTCGGTATTGTGAGCTTTTAGACCGAATTAATGCTTCACATGATGATTTTGAATCCGTGTAGATGACTGGATTCCATATTTCCATTTGTTCTAGTATTTCAGTTGCTTTATTAATTGCCAGCAACTATGCGGTCATGATCGAGGTTGAATGTTTAAGTTTCTCCGCAATTTTAATTTTTGAAAATTCTATATATATTCCGATCGCACAAGTAGATTCATATTTCGAGGCATCAGTGAATATTCGAGGCCGATCTTTATATTTACCGTTCATAACAAATAGGGCAGATTGTCTGAGGACTTTTTCACTGCACTTATTTTTCGTGAGATATATGTCTTCCAGCTCCGAATTTATTTCAACGTTATCTAGTGAATTAAATACTCTCATTATTGGGTAAATAGAGTTGTAAATGTCAATGTTTTGAATGAAGCGTTTTTCAATAAAGGTCAAGTTATCCAAAGGCCAGTCGTTATTGACTGCTTCGCTTAACTGTTGATGTATTGCGTTTCGATAAGCTGTGTGTTTTGCTATCTCTTTTCCTACTATATAATCGCTTCTAATTTTCCATGGCATTTGAGCGGAAATTGCTAGTAATGTATTGATCGGCGTGGTCTTGCTGCATCCTGTGGCTCTTCGCAGAGCTTGGTTTAGCGATCGTTGTATTTTTTCTTTGTGGGTTGCTGCACAGTTGTTAAATACTGATGAACAGTATTCAGCTATGCTTCTGACCAACGCTTGATATACTAGGAGCATACTCTGTGGATGGCCACCAGTTCTGATGTTGCTGATGATCTTTATCATATTGATTCTTTCCGCAATCCTTTGACAGATCTCTCTAATCTGTATTCCGAATGATAAGCAACGATCAATATGAACACCAAGATATTTGTGTGATCGCACCGCTTCAATTTGTACTCCTCTTATTTTCAGGTCTAATGTTGCATCTCCCAGTTGGAAAAGTACTGTCTTAGTTTTGGCCGGGTTAATCTGTAGATTCAATTCCTCTGCTTGCTCCGCAAACTTGTTCAGATACTCTTGTCCTTTTTGCTTTAAGCCTGTGAGTGTCCTACTTCTCCATACAATGGCGAAATCATCCACAAATTGAACAAGAAGGACGTCCTCGTCATTATTGCTAACTTCGTGTAGTTGTTGCGTATAAATATTGAATAGTGTTGGAGATAACACATCTCCCTGAGGGAGACCATTGCTGATTGTTCTGGTCACCGATTTTTTATTGACTAATAAACTTATGCTTCGGTTATTAAGAAAGCTAACTATCCACATTGTTATTTCTAAGGGAAATTTTAATACGACTAGCCTTTCCTCTAGTTTGTCCACTTTAACAGTATTAAATGCATTCGACAAGTCCAAAAATACAACCGCTGTTTTTAAATTCTTTCTTTTGTTTTCTTTAATACAATTCACTAAATAGTTAACACAAGTGACTGTTGATGTGTTCTTTCTAAAACCAAACGAAGTCCGCGGCAAAGTGTTCTTCTCATCCAATATATTTGTAATTTTTTCCAGCACTGCAGTATTTACTAACTTGGTTATTGTCGGTACCAAAGAAATCGGCCTCTTTCCTTCAATCGTACTTTGATCCTTATTCGCTTTAGGTATCGCAACTACTTTTATTTCTTTCAAATGATCTCGAAGATGTCCTCCTATAAACATTTCATTGATCTCTCGTATGATGGAATCTCTCACAGATGGGCTAAGATGTTTTAGAACTTCGAAAGAAATTTTGTCTTCTGCCGGAGCTGATATATTTTTCTTCTTGTTTAGGATTCTATCCCATTTTTCAACATTCATTATATTGTAGTGACATACCGGCCCACGCATAATGGGTACCTCTATATCGACTTCACTTTTTCCAAAGTGCAAATCTAGGAAACGATCCGCTAGCTTGTTCTTCTTGCACCATATTGTTTTCTCTCCTGTAAATCCTTTTACCCGTAATCTTTCCGATTCTGGCCCAAAGTTCTCTGGAGCATGTTTGTGGATCTATGCTACTAGCCAATTGCTCGATTGCCTCTTTAGTGCCTTCTCTCTTTGCTCGTAGAAATACTGCTGATGCCTTTTTATATGCTATGGAGTTTTCCAAAGTACTATTCCCGTAAAAAAATTTCCTAGCTGCGTTTTTTTCTTTCCACGCCTCCTCTATTTCATTTGACCACCATACTTTGGGTGTGAATCTGCTCTTTTTATGATTTCGCTTAATAATTTTTCAAACTTCTGCTTTCAATTCATCTGTGCCCTGTCCTTCCATGAACTCCAACTTTCTTATCTCTTCATTTACCTTTTTGCGATTAATGAATTTAAACTCCTTTCTGCACTCTGTTTTTAACTCGAACTCTAATATCAAATGTGAACTTCCGCCAATTGTAAATTGCTGTACTTTCCATTCTATCTCTCCAAATATATCCGCCGAGCTCATCGTAATGTCTATTGCTGAAGGACTTTTCCCTACTTCTGCTGGGAAATACGTTTTGCTTCCATCATTAAGTATTAAAAGATTAGCACCGTTGATGACGTTCATGAATTCCTCACCTTTCTTATCACATTTGTCGTTTCCCCACAAAATGTGGTGGCAGTTAAAGTCACCTGTTATAATTACTCTTCTAAATGTCTGTAGCTGTATGGTCAAGCTATTCAAGTCCAATTCCAGTTCCGAAGCCGTTATTGACGGTGAAGCGTACATTGATACAATAACCAAATTTATTGATGGAATTCTAACTGCTACACATTGAATCATATTCGATTGTATGTGTATATCTAAGTTCATGTAGTTATAAACTCTTTTCAGCAAAATTCCTGCTCCTCCATATCCGTCGAATCTAGACTGCAAAATGCTGTGGTACTGTGAGATTGAATATTTTTTGTCTGTTTCTTCTCCTGGTTTTGTCCACGTTTCTGTGAGAAGTGCTACGTCATACTGGCTATCTAATAGAGCTCTGTGTAATTCTTGTTTATTTTTTTGCAAGCTTTGTATATTATATTGCAGAAACTTCATGATGGATTTATTGTTTTATTCAAAGTAACATTTAAAGTGTTTAATTCGACTGATTCATTTTTTTTGTAGAAATAGGATGTGCAATCTTACCTTCTGTAGTATGTCTTACTAATATTGTGCTTTTTGGAGTCGTCCCAGATTGGCTTGCGGGATTAGATACTACTGCTGGTGTGTTTGTGGTGGTGAACTTATTTACATGTGGATAATTTTCAGTTATTCCTTGGTTTCTTGTTGTCGCTGCCGCTTTCAACTCTGATTTCCATTTCTCGACGTCGCTGACCTTGTGTTTGTTGAATAGGGCGATTCCATCTGGCAAAGTGTCGACTTTCCTCCTTTTTTCCTGAAATACTGTGACTTGATCTGAAATAATCCTTGACGGCTGTTGCTGTGTCACTTCTGTCCTTGTTCTTGGCTGACTTCGTCGTGTATACTGGTTAGCTGTCATCGTGGCAAACGACTCCGCTGGGGTCGGATCATCTGTCATGTCCAACAACGCTTCGTAGTAGTTTTCGGTTAGAATTGGGAATTGTTCCCTAGCTTCGACGAACGTTAAGTTAGTTTTTGCCATGATGGCTTGGATGTTGTCCTGGCGCTTCCGCTCTGGACAGTCTCTGTCTGTGGTAACATGTTGTTTTCGGCAATACAGGCATTTGATTGGCTTAAGGCATCTCTGGAACTCTTCCTCTTCATTGTGGAGCATTGAACATCTTACGCATCTCTTCTTGCTCCTACAGTTCTCGGCTCGATGGTTGTATCGTAGACAGTTTACGCACAGGACGGATTTCTTGATGAATGGTCTGACATATGACGTGCAGCTGAATAATTTTATCATTCTCGCAATTTACTCGCCCTGAAGTGATACTAATACGCTGAAAGTTGTGATATTCCATCAATCCAGGTGTTGAGCCTTCTTATGCCCAGAATAGGTACCTCGCATTGTACGGATTCTTCCAATTCTTCAATTGACACATCCAATGGGACTCCAGCTATTACTCCGCTTACCGAGATGAAGTGCATAGGAATATATGCACGATAGTTGCGTCTCCTGAATTCTTCGTCATCCACAAGTTTGTTAGCTGCTTCGTAGTTATTCAGATAAACTATCATCTTGTTTCTACCTGCTTGTTTCACTTCCATTATGTTGCCCTTGTATGTTCTCATTTTATGTAGCGCTACTGCCAATCCCAGTTTGTTGATCCTTATCTCTCCATTTTTGCTGTCATGTATTTCAACCATTACTCGGTAAGGACCCTGGTCCTTTGCATCGTATGTGTAGTTCACCTTTTGCTTGGCAGTCTGGTTGTCTACTCGTCTTTCCGCATTCATGTTCACCAGCTCACTCCTGTTTCTCGACATCGCTGATACAATGGAATCCTCGTCCATTTTACCATCCGCCATTTTCTTTTTCACACTACTACT